>CM076581.1:1349508365-1349661614 GCA_034641835.2 Pinus albicaulis
GGAGTAGGATGGAAATCCTCTTCGATCCAGGCACTTCCTCTACGTGGAGTTTCTAAGTAAAACTCGGGATTTTCTGTTATGATTTCTCGAGAAGAAGAGGGTGGATAATCTTCAACGGAATATTCAGGGTTTTCAACACTAACTGATTTCCTCTCCTTCCAAACTCTTTTGTGAATGATCTTCTCTGGGTCAGAAAAGTAAGGTGTCCTTGACTGAGATGTATCTGACCTCAAATGTGGCTTACGAGGAGCCAGGACTTACTAATAAATTCATCAAATAAATAACAGTGGAGTCACCAAGGTGAGAGATATGCAACTCTTCAACTCTCTGTGCTCACCTGATTAGAGAGTGAAAACAATTTTTCGAGGCCCAGGGAAACTGATATTCTCAAATTCGATCCCCGGCAACGGCGCCAGAAAGATGTTGTGGACAATTTTGTCACCCCTAGGGACAGCCTAGAGTTGCCATAGACTAGTGCCTAGGACATCTTATCATAGCAAGAGAACATGAAATATAGCTTGGGTGTCAATCCAACAGCTCTCTTACTATCTCTTGTAAAACAAGGAAATTATTTTAAATGGGACCAATCTCTCTCAGAAGCTGATGCAAAGATAAGAATAGTGTAGGAACATCATGCAAAAATCCAATACAAAGGCATCAGACAGTTAAGAGACAACTTACTATAAAGAGGGCCAGTTTAGATAATATGCCACAGAAATCAAATATCAGAGACTGGATGCAGTGGAAGAAATAATGAGAAAATACCAGTTGACATTAGACTGATACCCAGATATACAACAAAACCATGTATGGGCTTGCCAATTCAAGAATCCATACACAATCCTAGCATTTTAAAAGCACCCTCCTAAAACAACTGATATAGCAGAAAATATGGAAGAGGTGAACATGGAACAGTATATCATGACTAGGCCTATTTAAAGCGCTTGACTAATCCCAGAAAGGGCATCGACTAGGATGAATCCTTACTGCAAACTAGTGAGCCACTCGCATTCTAGAACATGATACAAGAAGAAAAATAACATGAAATGAGTTATTGTATTAACACATAAGAGAAGTTTACATACTGTGAGATACCAAAGACCAGAATCCTCATTACAGTTATAACTCCTCCTCACTGAGACCCTACGGGCTCTGAGCCTTCATACATAAGTGTTACAAAATGTATACAAAATCCTTTTCACTGCACAGTCTGCTGATAGAAATCTGGAACCCCTCTAATGTCTTATTTCTGGGTCTTTATAGAAAAGATAGAGAATTCTAGAGAAGGAGGTAGATGGAGTACATTTAATGACTTGGTTTGAACAAAATGGCGGAAAACATTCGCGCCCACACTGTGAATGACTAACTATAAATGACTGTACTTTACAATTTACCTCCAGAAATAAATGCTGAGGATGAAAATCTCTTCACAAACAAGACACAAATAATAAAATATACAAATGCTATGTACTTGGTTGGAGGAGGAAAATATGCTGCGACAAAACCTTGAGATTGCTTGCAAGAATAAATGATCTGGGAAGAAGATCTCTTCAGAGAAAATCTTCATGAACCTTCTGTACTTTCCTAAGAAGGAAATCAGCTAAAATATAATCTATAGGGTATGGTTTTTAATGTATTGTACCCTTGGCCTGATCTAGAAAATCTCTGATCCGATACCCTTGTCTTTTAACACCATATATGAGCTCATAATCTTCAATGAGGTTGTTGAAATATTTAACACTTTGTTGATGTTCTTTGTAGGAACATTTATATCCCCATACGCTAACCAGCATCTTTAAATTGTCCTTGGAGAGTTCGAAAGATTTTAAATCCTGCTCCTGCGATGGATGTCTCATCATAGCGGCTTTCAGGACCCTTCTTCATAATGATAGCTTCAATTGAATTTCCTTCTGAGACGCTCTATTGCTGCATCCAAGACTGTGAATTAAAACATCTTTCCGTTTGTTGAAACCCTGCAAAATCCACCAATACATTAGAAAAACCAGACTCAGAAGTAAGGGGCGTGGAGGCGGAGATGGTGATGACGTCGCAGACACGGACAGATGACGAGAACACGCAGGGTAGCGGAGGAAATATGATGAAGGCTTTGATAAACAGACAGAATGCAGATTTTCCACGTAAAACAGTATGAATGTGGTGACTGGATAAAACGATGAAAATGAATGAAAAACACCCACATATATATATATATATATATATATACGGTGGGAGAGAATACTATAGATACGCGAGAAGACGACACATAGGTGTACGAGGGATAGGTGGGAGGGTGACGTGGCTGTGGAGTCAACAGACAGAGAAGACTGGACTCTGGGCCGTCAGATTTTGGAAGACAGATCAACGGCTCAAAGGCGATGGGAGCGGTGTAATGGTGGGCCACAGGACACAACGGACACAGGTTAACGTGCGAACATCTTCGGAAGGTATCCGCCGTTGGATTGAGGTCGACAGATCCAACGGCGCGGGTGAGTTCTGCTGCCCGACGATTGTTCAACCTTTAACGCACGAAAAATTGGTTTAGGACGCCCTACTCCAGGACACGCAGCACGCGATTTGTGTAATCGCTGGCGTTTAATTGAAACCGCCAACTTGGGGGAGGCGGTGCGGAATGGAACCAGCGGTTTTTCGCGACGGGATACGGCCGCGGGGACCACCACATAAAACGACCTCCGCTCTGTCGATTGGATTTGGATCTGACGGTTACAGTTGCGCTCAAAACATAAAACAACAAGCTCCCCTTTGACTTAGCGTATGGTTCCGAGCCTGTTGTGTAACCAACTCCAAAAAGAGAAGAAAAGAGATATCCACGCCTTAGAAATAAGCCACTTCGAGGGGGAAACCTCCAATACATTACATAAATGAACAATTCTTGGATGATACAATTGAACTAAACCTCCTTCTATATATAGGAGTCCATGGGGCCATAATATAATCCTAGTGGGCCACAATGTAATCCTAGCCGACCTAACAATAATAATTTAAGGGCACAATAATAACAATATGGGGGTTACAGGGGTACGATAATAACAATAAGGGGGGCTACACTAACATAATAAGGGGCTATACTATTAATATAGGGACTTAACATGCCCCTCTCCTTCAAACAAGTGTTGTCCTCAACGCTTGATTATTTCTTGATGCTTCTGTATAAAATTCTCATCCTCCCATGTGAAGTATTTTACAAGAAATTTCTTCCGCTTGCTGAGATACTCTGAAATTGATCGTACTTGTCGATTTCTTGTTTCTATGACTGCTTCATAACTTCTTTCGATGTGATGTTGATCTTCCTGTTGTTTCATTAGATTCTGCACCAAAGTTGGGTTATCCTTTGAGAGTTGGAGAACTTGTTGTTGATGTTCGATGTGATCTTCCACTAATTTATCATCCATATTTGCTATTATTTGATCCTTCAAACCATCCAACTTAGCCTCCATTTCTGCTTTTAAACCATCTATTTCATCTTCAATTTCTCTTCGTAAGATTGAAACTTGTTGCACTTGGTCCCATAATTTTGATATCTCATGTGCTGATTCTTCCTCCTCATGCGTCATAGTATAGATTTCTGAGGGCTTAATGGGTATGGAATTATTTTTTGGAGGCATAATAGAACCCATTACTGACAAAAATTCTCCAATATTGATACCTATTCTACAATATTCCCTTGGAATCAATTCAACTTGATTCTTCAAACAAGACTTATGCAATTCGGAAAAAAAATACACACCTTTTACTTGATTTTAGGAGCTCGATATTGAAATTGAATTATCTCTGTAATTGAAAATCTTCGATATCTCAAATTCATCCCTGTAGTAGCCCTCTGAAGCTTCTTTCAAATGCCACAGGTCTGACCTGATTTGGATTCTCCAAGACAAATTTGTGTCCAATCTCCCACAATGACCTAATTTTGGACTGGTTCAGTAGAGCGAACTTCTACGACTTTCCACGTGTCACTGTTTTTTTCTCTGTCTCTGAAATTGATATCCAAGAAACTACAGACCGTTTGCTTGCGACCACTTTTGACGGAACTTCAATCCAATCTCCAGAGAGAGAGTTATTGAACTTTTCCCACGATCACCTCTTTGAGATGAAATTCAGGAGCCTGAAAAATCACTACCTTCCACAGATCATATCTCAAAAAATATTGTGAACCAAGCTCTGAAATTTTTTGACGAATTTCCTCAGGATTTCAGCTTTGCCCCATACGAATTTCAGATTCTGACCCTTCGTAGAAAAATAAATATAGCGAAAATTCCACGATGACCTGTTTAGGAGCTTGAAAAAAGGCCTAACTTCCACAGATGATATCTCCGAAAATATTGCGAACCAAGCTCTGAAATTTTTAGAAAATCTTCCTCAGGATTTCAGATTCGCACCCTAAAAATTTCAGCTTCTGAAACTTCGTAGAAAAAAAGTTATAGCGAACATGCCACGATGACCTGTTTGGAGCAGCGAAACCCTAGAATCCCAAGCTCTGATACCAAATGTTGTGTAACCAACTCCAAAAAGAGAAGAAAAGAGATATCCACGCCTTAGAAATAAGACACTTCGAGGGGGAAACCTCCAATACATTACATAAATGAACAATTCTTGGATGATACAATTGAACTAAACCTCCTTCTATATATAGGAGTCCATGGGGCCATAATATAATCCTAGTGGGCCACAATGTAATCCTAGCCGACCTAACAATAATAATTTAAGGGCACAATAATAACAATATGGGGGTTACAGGGGTACAATAATAACAATAAGGGGGGCTACACTAACATAATAAGGGGCTATACTATTAATATAGGGACTTAACAGAGCCCGAGTCACATGGCAACCAAAACAGGGAGGACTATGATCTTAGGGCTAGGCCCGATAAACTTTAAATCATGGATTTTAACCTTGGCACAGTGTATTTTATGGGCGGAAAAGGTAACCATAGACAAAATATGGAGGCCTGTGGCTATGAAAGGTGCTTTAAACAGATCCAAAGGGACTCGGTGGCCAAAATTTAAATAGGGGGGGGCTGGTATGCACAACATGACCAAACCCTAGAGAGAAGTACACTTGTAAGGTCTCTAGTGATTTCACCTTCAAGCAAAGAAAACATGAAAGATAAACATATAGTAATGATCAAAGTAGGGGAAATCCTAAAATTCCTTAATCATACTATAAATACCTTCAAAGCAACCATTTAAGATGAACAGAAGGGCATGGAAAATCATAAACCTCTTCAGCTAAACCTAATCAGTCATACTTCGAAGAAAAGAACTCAAAAACAATGTTTAAAGTGATTCCAAAGGGCAGGGCTTACCATCAACCTCTTTGGCACTATCTCCATCGAATCATTCTTGAGATAAAAAATCTAAGTGGGTTTAGATAGCAACTAAGAATTCTCTAAACTGACTTGGTAGAGGAAAACATGAAAGCAAGAGAAGCAAACAGACTTAATGAGCCTTTGACAGCATACCTTAAGGAAAAAATTCTGCTCTAATGCAAGAGAAAGATGACACAATATGTAAAACATAAGAAAATGATAACAAAAAGAGAAATACATCACCATTAGCCATGTTCATGAATCCTGCAAAGTGCTTGGCTCCATTTTTATTCAGTCCAAAAAGATCTACAAGGCTCCAAAACCAAAACCTCCTTACAACTCAGAGCCTATGCTCAGTTCAAAAAGTAATCAACTACTAACCAACAAACAAATATGAAGGCATCAATGCAATATTTAACTAGCAAGTGAGGAGGTGAGAAAACCCTAGAGGCTTCTAGAAGTCATTAATGCATCATAAATATCAATTTTGTCCTTTGTGACCATGCAAGTTCCAAGGCACAAAATATCCAATGAAATAAATGAAAAATATCTTCTCAACCAATTTTGGCAAAGAAAAATGACTTTGAGGGCCTCAATAGCTTCCAAAAATACCCCAATGTGTTTTTTTGACTTTTTTTCAAGGACGCAGCTCAAAAATCCAAGGGCGTAGCGCCTGCACTAGAAAAATAGGTCACCTTGTAGCTAGTTTTTGAAGGCCTTCCCGGTGTTGGAATGAGCTCTGTGATGGCTCGTTGGAAAGCTTGTCAAGTCTAATTTCCAAAAAAAAAATTGGTTTTCCATTGGTTTTCCATTTTTTTAGTGAAAAACCAATTCTCCCAAGACTGTTCAGGGCATAGTGCCAGCCCTGAAAATAGGGCGGAAAGATGGTGTTTTGGGTGTTTTTGGCACTTTTGGAGGACCAAATATGCTCTAAATGATATGAAATTTTGTATGCATGATGTCCTTGGCCTAAGGAATCCAAAAACATAAAGTTTTACTCATATTTATGCCTCAAGAAAAAACACAGCGCCAGGGGTGCTACGCCCTTTGCCCTTTAAATCAGTGAAAATTTCATAAGTGCAAAAATGATGCAAAAATTTGAAATTGTTTTGCTGATCATTTTTTGGAAGTTCTTCAGGGGTATATCAGTAAGAAAATTCAGTTTTTCCCCTTCAATTTTCTTTTTTAGGGTTTCAAGTCTTTTTTTGGTCTTTGTGACCTATTACCATCATCATTTCTGCTCTCTGGCTTATTGCTCTCTGTTTCATTGACATTTGACCTTTATCCTTCACTGACTTGTGCCTCTTCATTGACATCATCATTTCTACACTGCTCTCATCATCTAGGCTCTTTGTTTCACTGCCATGTTCTTCATTGCCTTCTACATTCCCACTGCTTTTTATACTGTTCTTATCATTGTCTTCATCATCACTGATTCTTCATTGTCAAATTCATTTCTCTCATCACCACAAATATGTGCCTCAGTGTTTTCCTCACTGTCATCAGGGCTCTTTGTTTCACTGCCATCACCATCTCTACTACTCTCTGCTTTATCATTCTCTGTCTCATTGATATCTTCCTCCTCTCTTATCTGATGTCAAACTGAAAAGAAAGAAGGCATGTGATATCACTATGTTTGTAATGCAAGGGACTGAGTGTTATGTCAAGTCTTGATGTATGACAATATTAACACCAATAAAACCACCTTACTTTCACCTCCTATGTTGACTGATGTTCTCTATGGGAAAATCAATGAGGCTAACATTATTTTCAAGCATAAAATGTAGGGTCTCCTCCTTAAGGTATCCTTCCTTTAATAAATCATCAAAATGCTTGACAAGGGCTCAATGAGCTGTACCTATCCATTAAAATTTCTTTGCAGGACCCCCCAGCAAGATTTTGGAAGCCTTTGAGGTTTTTTGAGTTGTTTGAGGGTTTGGAAGGCTTTCTAGCCAAAGGCACAGTGCCTGCCCTCCTTGTCGAGTCGAGCAAAGGCACAACGCCATGTGCGAGGCACGCAACACCAAGGCCCTTGTTGGGTCTGTCGGGAGAAATTAGGCTGGTGCACAATGCCTATGTATTTTGCAGGGGGATAAATGGTCAAATGCGCAGCGCCCGACTTCACGCGCGCAGTGCCTCAACACTTAGTGAAATTTTGGCTTGAAAATATGAAATTCTTCATTCCTGAGTGTTTATGATGATTTATCACAAGGAAATAATAACTTTTTGAAGTGCTAGATGACCCTCTATAGGAAAATGATTTGATATTTATCTTAACAAGCTCACTTTCTTAAGTTTAAAGCCCTTTTACCTTGTCTCGCTTGTAATCTGTTGGGGTTATGTCATTTACCTTTCTTGTGATCTTTGAGGCATAGTAAGTTGATTTTGACACCTTTAGGGACAAATTAGACATTATGGTGTTGGGGTCTTATGATTTGGTAGATTGGCAGGCCAAGTGACAAGGCAACATGCAAACCAAGCTTTAGAGCTCTAGGATCTAGCCCTCCTAGTCTCAGAGAGGGATCTCTCAATATGTTTCTAAGGATGTGTCTTGAATGGTTTAGAATTTGATTTTAGGCTAGTTATGTAGTGCAGGGTTGTTTGTTTTTGTTTGGTTGGAAAAATATGTTTCATGTAGTATACATAGAGCATGGCAATCTACAAGCCATTGGGCAATGGAGTCATGTGAAAGTCCAAATAGTTCTGATTGAGAAGGAAGGGAACCAGAGGAAAAATCTAACTCATTCAAGGAACTGTTTAATAATATAGGTGAAATGGAATGGACATCAAGGACTAAGAGTGAAAAGCAAACTAAACCCTTTCACAATGACTTAAAGGATTCGGGGAATGCCCTATTTCCTCCAGTAAGCTCACTGTTATGGACTTAATCAACATAAACACTCAAAGAAAGGAGAAATACATACTAAAACCTTCTGAATGAATTATAGGATTCAGGGAACGCCCTATTTCCTCCTACAAGTTCACTGTTGAGAGCTTAATCAACAAAGACATACAATTGCATTCAAAGAAGAGGGAACGCCTTAGACATCTAGGACTGAAATTATAGGGACTTTCAACACAATAATTACAGTAAGGAACAGAGGGTATGATTGAAACATGCCTCTCTGTCAAACTGCAAGCATTAATAATTAAAGGGAGATTTCAGATACAATATTCAGTGGCAAATAAAGAGGGAATGCCTAAACAGTCTTTAACACAACTGAATTTACCATTTCTGAAATAAAACAAACTGAATATTCAAGAGAGCTATTAGACTACCCTATCATGTTCAGTAGTGGAAAAAAAATAAACAGTGAAGGATGAACAAGTCAGAGGTGCTTCTAAGATACATTTCTCTGCCTAAACTTTTTATCCTACTGTAATTCAAAGCATAATGGAACAAAGTGATAAACGAGAAACAACATTAACAATAAGAGATTACTTCACCAAAACCAAGCTCAGGGATCCAATGGTCTAGCCTCCTTCATCAACAGAAAAAATAGAGACTTCCACACTCGTTCAGAAACACCAATGCTTCTTCAAAGCAGCAATCTATGTATTACTTAGAAATCACCAAATGCCAACCTTTTACAATGAGACTTCAAAGAGTCTTTATAGAGAAACTGGGAAAAGTAGGTGAGGAAATTTTTAATGAACATCAGAGATAGGAGAGGGCATTTGAATGCCCTATTATGTGTCTTAAACCCCTCATTAAATTCTAGACAGGATCAATAACTTTGTAGCTTGTTGAGACCATTTTGATATGACAGAAATCACCCACAGGGTGTCCTCGGGAGGAAAAAAACATCTGAAGTGGTACTGTTGTTGCACCATTTTTTGGTCATCTAACCTATTATCATTAGATGGACCCAAGTACACCATGTAAGACCAATTTTAGCCTAAGTAAAATTGCTTTCACTATGTAAAATAACTTAATAAAACACATTTAATAGGTTGTTTAGGGTCTAAACAGGAAACCCCAAAAGGAAATATTAAAGAAACCTATATTTGTTTGATTTTCCTCAAGGAATAATTAATTAAACAATAATTTAATTATTATTCCTGGTCATGTTTAACCCAAAACAAAGAAATTAATTAGATAAATCCTTATTTATCTTATTATTTTCTAGGAATAATTGTTTAAATCCTATTTAAATAATATTCCTTGTTAAATATGACTAAATCACCCATAAATAATTAAATAAATCATTATTTATTTGATTATCTTTCAACCACTTCCTTAAAATGATAAATAAATCATTTATTTATTTATTATTCACAAATAAAGGGATTTGACCCAAGTCAAATACTTTTTCCCTTCAACAAATATAATAAAATATTCCATAAAAGGTGGATCTAGATTTGGTTAATGTTATTTTAATCATGCACCAAGATCTAGAATGACCCAATATTTTGTTATAAATAGGAGGGTTTTTCCTACCATTCCTCACCTTTTTTTGCCTATTGGATCACTCTGGATCTAAACTCTTGGTCTGACTTTGAGCCATTATCATTGTCATATTTTCCATTATTTTCTGTGTGAGATCCCTTTGAGTTCTATCTTTGTTTGGGTTTTCTACACCAATAGGAGAGAGAAATGCTAGATCTGAAGTGCTGAGGACTTCCAAGAACCCATCCCATTGAGGAGAATTGAAAACATCTTCTTGTTTTCCTCCCAGGTGCCCTTAATACAAAAAATTCTTTCAAAAATTGTTCTTGTCTTGTCTATTGGATATATGGAGCAAAACCCTCTTTTAACTGCTTAATGTCTTTCTATGCATAGATCTGGTTTTTGCAGCTCTTGTCTTGATCAACTAACTGCAGATCTGAAGATATTGGCAGCCATATTTGATGTTAGGGCTATTAGTTATGCGTAGCTAAAGTGGTCTTTTTTCGTACACTTCGACAAGAGATTCATACTAACAATTGGCGACTCCACACGGGTTTTCAATTACGACCGCTGTCGTTTTTCATATTCCTGCATATCCAGCTACTTCAGACCCTAGGGTTTCTTTTCAGCTTTTTGTTTTTCTTATTTTCATGTTGTTTTTCACCTATAAAACCCTAAAACATTACAATTTCTAACTTCTGCGTGTTTCTGGCCCTATTGCGTAGGTGACAGACATCAGCCGCAACTGAGACGGCAACTTTTCCGCAAATCTGCCGTCGGGACAACCGGAGTTGGAGGTTGCACTTTTCAGCCCAAAAACTGTGACCTGGACTCCAGGTCGCACTTTCCAGCCCTTTTTCTGTGACCTGAACAGGAAAACAGGTCAGAACCTGCGACCTGTGCTTTCTTCTGCTGTTTTTCTGCAATTTTTCTGGGTTTTGCTGAAGCTTCTGTCAGGGTTTTCTAGCCTCTGTCTCTGCCCGTTTGGACCTGTTTCTGATCTGTTTTGCTCATCTAAGTGGGAACCTAGCCCCCTAGGGCTTCAGTACCCTCCACTTTTGGTGGAAGAGTTTTATCTATTTCAGGCGTCTGATTTTTCAGAGTTTCAGCCTTCCCTTTTTTCAGATCTGATACCTCATTCTCAGATCCCTTTAAATCAAATCTTCTTCCTTTCAAATAACCTCTTGTATTTTTGTTTGGACCTCCCTTTCGTACCTCCTCCCTGTCCTTTCCACTTTTTGCTGATTTCCTCCTTTTTTCCGGCCACCTTGCCTCTACCTCTTGGCTGTGATCTGCACCGCTTTTCAGCAGCTTTCTCCTTTAGATCCCTGTCCCTTTCGACCCTAGATCTATTGGCCTCTTTTTAGTGTGTTTTGACTAGATTTTTTCCATCTTTTAGATTAGTTTTGAGAGACCTGCCTTTTTGGGTTGAATCGATGCACTAGTCGCTGTTAATTTTCTGTTATTTCAGCATTATATACTGTTGTTGCAGCATTATTTTCAGTTACGCAACACACTTTTTCTCTTTCTCTCAAAACGAAAAGGGTTTAAAAATTAAAATTAACGCACGCCACACACTCACCCTAAGCGAAGAAGAGCCTAGTTTACACCGCCAGGCAAAGACTTTAAAATCAATTGACACTGCACCTTTTTTCCCTTGTTTCGACGTTGTAATCACTTGATTCTGCGCCTCCCTGCCTTTGTCGGTCGTTCTTCTTCCCCTCGTGCCGTGTTTGTGTTGTCACCATTGCGCCCCCAAGGCGCACCTCCTGGAGACTTATTGGCCTTCACCCTCAATTTCCGGTAGGTCGACCTGCTCCGTCTAGCCGTCGTCGAGCCAGTCCTCCTCCGAGTCCGCATTCCGACTCCTCTTCTGATTCATTGGGTTCTCCTTTTACTTCTGGTTCCCCCCCTGTCACCTTCACTATGTTTGGTCCAGGGCCTAATGCTAGCGGTAATCCCGGCCCTAATGTCGGGACTGCTACTAGCGGAACTACCATAGGAACTACCTCGGCTGCGCCCTTGCTCCCCTTCATGGTAGGCCTCAGCCTCCCTGATTTGGACTGGTTGAAAAATGACCCTATACACCATGACGCTAGTTGGCCTGCTATGCCAACAAAGCTCCCTTCTGACATCCCCAAGCTTGAAGGCCTTGCTGGAGAAGATCCTTCAAATCATGTTTGATCTTTCCACATGTGGTGTTCATCTACTTCCATTACCGATGACTCTGTCCGTCTTCGGTTGTTCCAACGAACGCTTACAGGAGCGGCTTCTAAGTGGTATGTTGATCAACCCACTTCCTCTCATACCACCTTTGCGACTCTTGCCCAGGCTTTTTTATCTTACTTCCAGCTTCCCCTTCGTTATGACACTGGTATCGAACTTTTGAATTCTTTCTGTCAATCATCTGCGACCCGCCTATCCGATCATGTCCAGGAATGGCGGAGACGAAAGAGCCTATGTCAATCCCCTACTTTCGAAGACTGTGTCTACATGGACTGGTTCCTTAGATCTCTCTTGCCCCCTATCGGGAAAGATGTCGCATCGCATTTTCCCCAAACCGAAGAAGCCACCCTCCAACTGGTGTTAAAATATGACTTGATCTATGTTCAGACAGGTTATGTTTATACCGTTCTACCTGATCTCCCCAGACCCGGTGGTGTCAATGCATAGGGGGCACCTCATGCGCCGACGATGTCGTTGGAGCTCTCTCTCATCCATATGCCCAACCTCCCATGGGTTATGGTTTTCTTGGGGAAGGGGGCAGCACCTCCCGCACTTGTCCCCCTCCTGGTAGCACGTATCCAGGATACAACATACCTCCTCTTTCGGCCCAACCTCCTGCTCACCATACTGTTACCCAACCCCCTTATTTTTCGTATCCGCAGTTTGGTGCTCCAGCTCCTCCAGCATCAGCACCTCCGCCTCCCTTGCCTTCTCAACCCCTGCAACAGCAGTCACCGCCCCCTCAAGCGTAGGTGGATGCACAGTATGGATTCGTGGCTACCCAACCACCTGACGGGAAGGTGGCCACTCAACCTTCCCCTTCTAGTTCCTTCAATTACCAGATCCTCATGATGAAATCTGATCCACCTCTAACCGTCGACCTTAACCTTCAAACTCGGTCTCACCAGTACCCCACAACTTCCACTCAGTCTGCCCCCGAGTCCCCTTCTTCAGGTTCTACAGAGCCTCTTTCAACATCCAATGGTCCCTTAAATATCCCTCAACCCAAATTTGAGGTTCATACCAAGATTCCTAAGGGACCATTACCTTGCAAAAAAATCTTCCGTACATTGGAAATTTGCTCATTGATATAGCATAGTAGATGATTTGGCGCGGTCTCCTGGGTCCTGGCTTGCCCATTTCCATGTGAACTCCTCCAGTCATGCCCTTCCCAAAATAAAGGGCTACCTTTTCATCATGGGTCTTTGTGATCCACGGTGATGACCAAATGATTGTTTTCGACGCCCATCAATCAGAACATCCTCCTCTTCCTGCTTCCGTCGCCTTCCAAATCCCAGTCAAAATCCGGAACGCTAACGTTTCCTGGTGTATAATTGATGAGGGGGCATCCACCTGCGTGATGTCCGCTTCGGTTTGGAAGCAACTCAGATCTCCTGAGTTGGCCCCTTCCACGATCACCCTTCGAGCATGGAATGGCCATGCCTCCCAGCCCATTGGCCTCTTCCGTAATTGTCCTATCACTCTTGTGGGCAAGACTGTTTACATTGACATCGAAGTCATTGACGCCCCTGTAGATTACAACATTCTCTTGGGGCAGAGCTACACCTATGCTATGTCTGTTGTCCCATCCGCGGTTTTCCGCAAGATGTCTTTCCCTCATAATGGAAAGATAGTCACCATTGACCAGTTGACATATCATGATCCAAAATCTCAGACCTCACCTGAGACGACCATCTCTTCTGTAGCCAACAAGAAAACTGTCGATTCCTTGACCAGTGTCTCTCCTGGCGTCTACAAAGACTCCTCTTTTCTCGGAACCTTCCCTGGTCTTCCTCCTCCTCCTATCTCTGACCCCAGCTCATCGAATGTTTGCATGATGCAATCGTCTCGGGCTGCTCTCAAGCAACTTGCTTCGGCTAGTCAGCAACCACGCTCTCCACAACCTGATCCTAGCCCTTCACCTGTAGCTGGTAGTCATGAGCCTCTTTATCATCCTGGCATGGTTCCTCCAAGCCTTAGCCATTTAGGAGCCATCCCACCTGGCCATTACCCCTTTGGTCAGATACCGTTCCTAGCTCCCCCACTAGGAGTGTACACGGTACCGGTCATGGCCACCCTCTCTCTTCCTAACCTGACCCTTGGGATTCCCGTCTGGTACCATGATCCTCCAGCCGCAACCCTACCTGGTCAACCCAAACCTTATATTGCTTTGACCCCGGTTCAACCAGTCCCCATGACTTCTCCCGCTGCAACAGTGCCTCAGTCACCTCAACAGGAACCACCTCCTGTTGCGACCGCTTCGGGTAAGAAGGGCAAAGCTCGCAAGGGGGCATCAAAGGACAAGGCTGCCCCGACAAACCCTACCCCTCCTCGGCCTCCAAAGCATACCATCCAGTGTGCTTTGTGTGATATTGTCGGTCACGCCACCCATACCTGTCCTGAATTGCTTCATCTCAAGCCCATGGTTAATGTCGCGTTCCCGAGGTCCTGGGTCCCGGAAGCCCACCTCTGTTCTTTGCGACCATGGCTAGGGCACCCACGGTATTCACACCAACCACCCATGTGCTTTGTGTGATCTCCATGGCCATTGTTAAGTCTCGAATGTTGCCTCTTGTCCATACACTTTTCCATATCTTTTTCACTCACCTAAACCTCCAAAATTGTCAATATCATGTGCAAAAGGGTATCTAACATGGTTTTAATTATGTTTGTGTGTTTTCTATTTGATTTAGATTTTGTTCATACAGCTGCGGAAACTTGTCACTTTCCGCAGCCGCTGCAACTTTCCGCAGCTATTTTGTGGAAATCAATGCTACAGGTGTCTACAAGGGAAACGAGCCACATGGGCAGGCTAGGAATGACGTGGACATGGTTCGTGTCTTATTGGTTCAAGCAAACTCGTCCAAAGAAGCCGCGGTCAAAGGCGTCCACATGGAAGTCAACTATGGAGTTTCATGTCGGCCGGACTCTGTTTCGTGGCACATAAACATCCATACGGCCGTTTCTAAGCTTGCGGAGGTTAAATCGACATGCATAGGGCTAAGTCCGAGATTCAAGCATCCACCTCTCGTAGATTTACTTTCCAACACGGCCATGCTCCTATCCGTGGACGTAGTGGTCTACGTGCTCTCCACCAGCATGAACTTTAGGAGACAGTTATAGTTCGTTGTTATACATAATGCGTTTGCATACGCATATGAGTTAGTTGATATTAGTGAATGTTAGTCTCTGTTATCTTTTGCTCTGTAATGTGATTACGCTGCACTTGTGCCATAACATTTCCATTCTGTAATGACTGCTTTTTAATATAAGAAGACTCTTTTCTCCAACTTAATTCGTATTTGAGGACCGTTGCCAAGGCTGGTGTAGAGGGCCCCTGCTCAGCTAAGGTTTTGTGCATTAGTGTATAATTTTAATTTTGTTTCTTTAGATATCATTGTGTCATAATCCATTCATATGTTCATACATTGCATTTGTTTCATTTCTGTTTATAAACTTCCATTATTTCCATTTCATTTCTGTCTTTCATGTTTTATGTTGATAATCACTGATCAGTGTTCTTGTTTCAGGATATAGATAGGCAGCCCGGGCATTTTCATAGCTTTTTGATTAGTGACATGGAACTAACATTGTTCTACTTCTAATTTTCTTTTCATAGCTTTTGTTTAATTCCAGTATTTTTTATTTGCTTCAGTAGTTAAATTTAGACATATTAAGCTGCTCATAGCATTTACTGATTGTCAAAAGAAAACCATAATTTGGTGATGGTGAGTTCCATTATAGTAGTAGTTTAGTTTTAGTTTCTTTTCTACAAATTTAGACATATTAAATTTGCTCATAGCATCTTCGGTTGCCTCTCTAGAAAATACCAATTTGGGTGATGGTGAGGGATTGCATTATGAAATGTGTAGTTTGAAGTATTAGTTTCTTTACTACCAAATTTAGACATATTAAGCTGCTCATAGCATCTTGATTGCCTTAGAAAGCCACAACTGGACTGATGGTGAGGGATTGAAGTATGAGTGTGTAGTTTGATATTAGTTTACTTTCTGCAAGTTAGATATATTAAATTGCTCATGTCATTTTCAGTTACCTCCGAAAGCCACAGCTGGACTGATGGTGAGGGATTGTATTATGAAATGTGTAGTTTGATATTAGTTTCCTTTCCGCAAATTTAGATATATTAAACTGCTCATAACATCTTCAGTTGCCTCCGAAAGCCACAGCTGGACTGATGGTGAGGGATTGTATTATGAAATGTGTAGTTTAGTATTAGTTTACTTTATTCAAATTTAGATATATTAAACTGCTCATAACATCTTCAGTTGCCTCCAAATATCAATTTGGGTGATGGTGAGGGATTGAATCATGAGTGTATGGTTTAGTATTAGTTTACTTTATACAATTTAAATATCGATTACTCAAATTCATTTATGATTACTTCAGGTATTTTTTTGGACTAATGATGAGGGATCAGAAGATAAGTTGATGTAATCTGATTTAGATTTACTTTATTGCAACTTTTGGATTTCTTTCAGCATAGTTTCTTTTGTGTTTAGACAGCAGCAAGAATAGTTTAGTTTTCATGCTCAATAGTTCGTTGTTTTGATTTACTAAGATACTTGACACTTTTTCATTTCGTGACACATTTTCATTTCCTTTCAAGTCTTGTCATTGTAAATTTCAAATTTCTTTTAAATATTTCAAGTTGGTAAATCATTATAGGGGATATCACTTCCTTGAACAAACATAACCAAACTTTTTTTCATCTTATAATTTCCATTTCACCTTCCTTGAAAAAACATAACCAAACTTGTTTTCATCTTAGAATTTCCATTTCACCTTAGAAAACCAAAAACGACAAAAAGTTAAGAAATAGGTTATCTTGCACATATAGTGCGCCGCACTTCATCAGCTTACGATTCCCGGATTGACAAATTAAATGCAGCAATTTAGGACACACTAAATTGACCAAACATTTTGGCGCCGTTGCCGGGGAAGTGTAACTAGGTAGCCAATTTCTTATAAAAAAAAAAACATAAAATCATAAAAGAAGGGAAAACTTGATAACTTCTTGAAGTATGCTCTCCTCTTGCACCTAGTGTGATCTGGAGGATCAGAAAAGAGAGTTATTGGTTTAAGTAATTTCTTAAGTATGCTCTCTTCTTGCACCTAGTGTGACCTGGAAGATCAGAAAGAGAATTATTAGCCCAACTTTTTAAAAAATAAAAAATGACATGCATAGAGCAAGAGATTCTAGGGGAAGGTTTATAGCTAAAGCCAAGAGTTCGATTTTCACAACTCCATCTTCTTCAAGGCATAGACCAGATTCACCACCATCTACCCCTAGCCTTAAGATTTTTGGAAGTCAAGGAACAGCTGAATTAGAGGATTCTCCTATACCACCTACTAAAACCCACCTAGAAAACAATGAGACTTTCTCTCATCCTTCCTTGGTAGAAGAACTAGAGGACTATAAGGACTCTAAAGAAACTATCATGGCAGAGGAAGTAATAAATAGAGGTGGAGGTAGAAGAGGAGGAGATAATGGAGATAACAATGGTGAAGGAAATGATGGTAGAAATAGGGACAATTTGCTTGGATTTCCTATAGTTGATGAGGAAACTCATGCAACAATGAAAAATATCTCACCATCTGTTCTCCCTAACTTTTATGGATTACGAAGTGAGGATCCTGAAACATTTCTGTTTGAGTTTGAAGTAGTGTGCCGAACTTATGACTATATGGAAGATTCTCAAAAACTCAAACTGTTTCCTTCAACATTGAAGGGATCTGCTTTGAAATAGTTCATGGGATTAGCCACTCAATCTATCAGGACTTGGAATGATATGAAACAAACATTTTTGGATAGATACTTGGACTATTGTATGCCCACCAATCACAAGGATGAGGTATTCAAAATGATGCAAAAGAAGATGAAAACTTGGAAGATTTACTTGAAAGATTTCAATACAACTTGAAAAGAGCAAAGATGAGCAACTTAGATGATGAAACCTTGAAAGCCCTCATATTAAAAGCCATTAGAGATGAATGGATAGATATTTTAAACATGATGGGAAAGGAGACATTTCTCAACTTCCACTTCGTGACATAACAGAACTATGTGTCCATCTCTCAAGAGGAAAATCTAAAACAGGAAAAGGGCCTAGGGATCCTTCTCTTATTAGGGCTAACAAATCTGCAACTGGATCAGTAAGTAGGGCAGAGATTGGTAATATGTTTGATGAGTTCAAAACTGATATCTTAGGGAGCCTTAGTGAACAACTAGACACCCTTAAAATCCAAAACAAGCAGAAAGCAGAAACAGATGCTTTAGCCATCTTTTGTCAGAAATGTAGGAAGAAACATGCTTTAAGGGAATGTCCCTTGGATGCAAAAGTTGTAGAAACATGTATGATTTGCTCAGAGAATCATGAGATCAAGGATTGTCCTTCAATTCATGGACTCAAAGCTGTCTTTCAAGAAGACCCAAATTCAGTAGAATCTCTCTGTTTTGTTGCAAGGAGACCTTGGCAGGGACAACAAACTCAAGGGTTTAACAACCCTATGAATCTTCAAACCCCACAAAATTGGAATCCTTGGCAACAACCTTGGCCCCAACATCAAAATCCATATCAGCCATGGGTACAAGGGATGCAAAATCCTTATGGGAGATTTTCTCAATTTTATCAATATCCTCCATCTTTTCAAAATCAACAAGCTCCACAACTTTCAAGCCCAAATCCACAACTTTCATTGCCATTTCCACAACAACAAAATACAAATACTCAACTCATGCTTCCATACCAACAGAAGACAAATCAACTTCCAGCTCAGCCATTGCCAAATCCTAACAATAAGAATCCTCAAACTACTTATATGGTAGAAAGACAACAATTTCCTACCTATATGATTGTTCCTCTCAACGATGTACAACTCAGATCTTGTAGAGTTTTAGAAAAACCTTCTATAAATATTCAAGAGCAAGATACCTCTGAGGAGGACTCTCTTCAAGTTAATAAGGGTTCTGAGGAAGAATCTCTTCAAAATTCAAGCATGCAAAAAGAGAAAGAAAAGTTAACACCCACAACTCCTATAGTTGAGCAACCTGCATCTTCATCTACACCTCCTTTTCCGGAAAGACTACAAATTGATAAGGGGGTGGAAAAACAAATCTTGTTGCCTAACTATGACTTTCTAGATGAATTGAAGAATGTTTGTATCAAGATTCCATTGCTACAAGCCATTCGAGAAATTCATATTCTAGCAAAAACCATAAAGGAGTTGAGTTTCAAAAGACCAGGAAGGAAATTAAAAGACACAAGAAGAATCCACCTGGTAGGAAAGATTGCAGACATTATGATGGGAAAAATTACCATGCAGAAGTATGTAGATCCAGGAAGTCCAATTGTCAAGACACATATAAATGGGACAGAAATTCCAAACACATTGATTGACTTAGGGGCTGCTATCAACATTATGAGTAGACAGACTATGGACCAGCTAAAACTTCCTAACCTTCTTTTTACACCTACTTTACTGCAACTTGCAGATCGATCCATTATTAAACCAGATGGTGTATTAGAATATATTTCAGTCTCCTTAGATTCTTGGGAATATCCAGTAGATTTTATGATTTTGACTCCCAAGAGTAATCTAGGAGGACACCCACTTATCTTAGGAAGACCTTGGCTAGCCACAGCTGATGCTTTTATTAGTTGTAGATATGGAGACATGTACATTTCTAATGGTAATTCGACAAAGAAATTCAATTTGTATCCTCCAGCAAGAGCAATCACAGAAATAGGAGACAATGAATGGGTCGATGATGAGGACACTATACAACCTATCTTTACCATTTCTGAAATCAGTGAGTATAGTCAAATTCTGAACATATTAGAAAATTTTGAAACATCTTCAGAATATGACCCCACACAATTTCAGTTGGAATCTGACATAGAATATTTATCATCAAGACAAATGTCTCTTTACTCTATGGAAGAATTTGGTAGTTCTACTATTGAGATTTTTCCAGAAAAAACATTGAATATCAACAAACATTTGGAGAAGTCACAACAAGAAGAACTAACCAGAATCTTGCAAAAACATTCTACTGCATTTGCATGGGAGTATACTGACATGAAGGGTATTGATCCCAAGACTTGCATCCATCATATCTATATTGAGGAAAACAGTAGACCAATCAGACAACCTCAAAGAAGGATGAATCCAAATCTTAGGGAGATAGTGAAAGAAGAGCTCCAAAAACTTCTCAATGTAAACTTCATTTATCCAATTTCAGATAGCCGTTGGGTTTCTCCTTTGGTTATAGTACCTAAAAATAATGGTAAATGGAGGGTATGCATTGATTACAGGGAATTGAACAAAGCAACTTTGAAGGATCACTTTCCTTTGCCTTTTATTGATCAGGTATTAGATACATTAGCAGGTAAAAAGTACATTTCATTTTTGGATGGTTTTAGTGGCTATAATCAAATTCAGGTAGCACCTGAAGATCAAGATAAGACCACATTTACTTGTCCATGGGGAACTTTTGCCTACCGAGCGCTTCCTTTTGGGTTATGTAATGCACCAGCAACATTCCAAAGAGCAGTACTAGGAATTTTTTCTGATCTAATCCATGATTGTGTAGAGGTTTATATGGATGATTTTTCAGTTTATGGTAATTCATTTGAAGAGGCATTAGAAAATTTGGAAAAAGTTCTCATAAGATGTAAAGAAACAAACCTTTCATTAAGCCATGAAAAATGCTTTATGATGTTTACCGAAGGGATTGTTTTAGGACATCATATTTCAGGAGATGGGATTAAGGTTGATAGATCAAAAGTTGAAGTCATCTCCAAGTTGCCTATTCCAAATTGTCAAAGAGATGTTAGAAGTTTTCTAGAATTTACTGGTTACTATAGAAGATTTATAGAAAACTTCACTAAAATAGCATCTCCACTCTTCAAATTGCTTACAAAAGACTGTGAATTTAAATGGGATCCCGATTGTCAATCAGCCTTTGAAACTTTGAAAACAAGAATATCTGAAGCACCTATCTTGAGAGGACCAAATTGGAAACTCCCTTTCCATATTTCTACGGATGCTTCAGATACAGCTCTAGGAGCCGTGTTGGGTCAAAAAGATTTAGTTCCTTATGCCATTTATTATACCAGTAAAAATTTGACTCCCACAGAGTTGAATTATACTGTGACTGAAAAAGAGTTTTTAGCCGTTGTTCATGCAATTAATAAGTTTAGACATTACATAACAGGCTATGAAACTTTTATTCATACTGACCATTCTGCAATTAGATATTTAATGAACAAACCTGTTACTAATGGCAGAGTGACAAGATGGCTCTTACTTTTGCAAGAATTCAATATTACCGTGTTGGATAGACCAGGAAAACAAAATACAGTAGCTGATTTCTTGTCTAGGATTCAGAATACTAAAGAAGATTCTCCTGTAGAGGATAAGTTTCCTGATGAATACTTGTTTGCAGTAACTATTAAGACTCCTTGGTATGCAGATATTGCTAACTATTTGGTTACAGGAAAACTACCTTCACATTTATTTTCAAGAGAAAAACGAAAAATTATTCAGGAGAGTTCAAAATATTCATGGATTTCTAACGAATTGTTTAAAAAAGGGCCAGATCTTGTGATCAGAAGATGTGTCAGGGAAGATGAAATGCCTGATATTCTTAAGGCATGTCATGATGAACCATGCGGCGGACACTTTGCAGACAAAATGACAGCTTATAAAATCCTTTCTTTGGGATATTATTGGCCTTCCCTCTTCAAAGATGCAAAACAATATGTCAAAAGGTGTGACAGCTGCCAAAGAGTAGGGAAACCTACCCTTTCAAATGAAATGCCACTGCAAACACGGGTACTCATTGAACCCTTTGAAAAATGGGCTTTAGATTTCATTGGACCTATTAATCCACCATCCAAGAAAAAGAAGTATATATTGGTTTGTACTGATTATGTTACTAAATGGATAGAAGCCAAAGCATTAATATCTGCTACTGAAAATTCAGTTGTTCATTTTCTTTATGAGGATATTTTTACTCGCTTTGGTGTTCCAAGAGAAATTGTGACAGATCAGGGGAGCCAATTCACATCCAATTTGGTGGAGAAGTTGATGGAAGAATAAAAAATCAAGCACAGAAGATCTACTCCTTACCATCCACAAGCAAATGGTCAAGTGGAGTCCACAAACAAAGTTCTTGAAAGTATCATCACCAAAACTGCTCATCTACATAGAAGAGATTGGGCAGAAAGGCTTCCAGAAGCCTTGTGGGCCTACAGAACTACATGGAGGAATACAACAGGACATTCTCCCTATGAACTTGTTTATGGGAAAGAAGTATTGCTCCCCATTGAGTTCCAAGTCAAGACCTTCAAGATAGCAGTTCAATTGGGGATGGACTTATCAGAAGCCCAAAAGCATAGAATGGAGCAGTTGAATGAGCTAGATGAGATCAGACAAGAAGCAATTTTAAGAACTGATCTAGTTCAATATCAAAGAGCTAAATGGCATGACAAGTACATCAAAGAGAAGAAGTTTTAAGAAGGAGATTGGGCATTGTTATTTGATTCCAAGTTTAAAGATTTTCAAGGAAAATTTCAGACTCATTGGCTTGGGCCATATGAGATTGACAAGATCTTTAGCAATGGAGCAGTAAGAATCAAGACCATTGATGAGTTTCAAACTCCTCTTATTGTGAATGGCCATAGATTGAAAGTTTATCATAAGCCACTCTCAAAAGAGGATTTTATCAAAATGTTTCAAGAAAGTTCTGCAATCAGGCTGGTACAGAAGAATTCTTCTTCTCCACCAACCTAGTTCTTTTGTTCTTTTCAGTTAAAAAATAAAAAAATAAAAAATAAAAAAATAATGGTATAAGCCTGAAAACCAATCATCGATTGGCAGTCTTATGCAGAAAATATAGGGTGAAAATCAGGAACACCTGACACTCTATATTTTCCAAAAAAAAAATCTCTCTTTCATTTCACAAGCTTTGTCACCACCCACTCCATTTCATTCCACTTCATTCCATTTCATTTCACTTCATTCCACTTCATTTCATTCCATTCCATCAATAAAAATCTTTTTCATGACCATTTCCATCTGGTCATTTGTCATTTGTTCATTTCTATTCATCCAAGTAATAGCTGTGTCAGTTTCCGCAGCTGACATCTGTTTCCGCAGCTGACTCCAGTTTCCGCAGCCAGAAGCAGATTCCGCAGCTACTACTCTGTTTTCAAAGAGAATGTACAGTCAGATGTTATTTCTATGATTAGAAAATAAAATGTAGGTGAGAGGATCAAAAATGAAGATATGGAGCATTCAAGACACCAATGGAGATCAATCAGTTGAAGACCAAGGGCAAAGGCAAAGATTCCAAAGGTATGAATAAAATTTATTTCAAATAGCATTGAAAAGCACATTTTTATATAGTTCTGAACCATGAGCTCTATCCATTACGTGCAATGATTATATTGACAGTTCCGTAACCTTTCACGATCTCCATATTATCCTCTTGCATTCATTCACAAACGGTTTTATCATTAAAATTCCGATTTTCACTCATGTTCCAATATCCCACCGGAGATAATGAGACGTATTTGATTTGACCAAGGACTCTTACAACCGCATGAATTCATAACCGTTGATTGAAACGTGTTCATATTTATTGCGCAGCCACCAAAATTCAAAACGCTGCCGAATGTGTTATACTTTGTTAATCTCTTTGTCGTGTCTCTGCTGTATTTACGAAACCCCACTCTGTTCTGTCTCACTCCATTTCGTTCCTTGTGCTCATTTTCACTTTCGGATATCTACCCACAGTCTCACTCCATTCCGTTTATGGTGCTCATTCCCATTTTATGAAACATTCCCACAGCCATTGTGCTCGTTCCTGTGCATTCAACCGTTCTATTCCCATTTGAAACCCTCACGCAGGCAAAATTTGTGAAGAACAGAAAAGTGAAATGGGTAAATTGCTAAGAGCAGAGCCGGAAGGACCGAAGTTTATGGAGGGTTATCCGCAAATAAGGGAGATATTAAAGAAAGCAAAATGGCTGCGTTTTATCCAGAAATTCAGAGGTTATCACAAAGAAGTTACGAAAGCATTTGCAAGGTCATTTGATGGCTTGGAAGCGGAAATTGGAGACCTTAAGTTTGTGGTCAATGAAGCATCTATAGCAACAGCCACGGAACTCCTTCAGGAGGGTGAGCATTGGTTTAAAAATAAAATCATCAGTGATGAGGCATGGAGAACAATCTTACGAAACCAAGGTATGGACATAACTGTTTTTAAAAGAGGAATTCCCGTGCATGCATTGAAAGAGGAATGGGCTACTTTATTGCTAGTTGTTCAGAAATTCATTACATGTGAAGGCCATTTTGGGTCCATGTATATGTACCATACCAGGCTATTGATGAATTTTCTAGAAAATCAAACTCTCAATCTCCCATATTTTCTATTCAATAGCTTGAAGAAAATGGCTGTGACTATTCAGAAACACTTAGGAGATGTAGAGCCCCATCTATATCACCACGGCCTTGTAAAAATTCTAATTGAAAAGGAATTAAAGGAAAAGAAAGATACATGGGAACAATTTCTGGTTAGAAATTTCTTTGAGGAACCTCAGGAAATTCCTGAAGGTAGTTCAACAAGGAGTAGAAGAAAAAGAATAAATGTTGAAACCCAAATTACTCCTACTCAGGAAATTCCTGCAGCTAGCACAGCAAGAAGAAGTAGGAGGAAAAGAACAATTGATGAAATCCAAAACACTCCTACTACTACTATGGAAAGAACTGATAGGGAAGAGAGACTGGTAAAAAGGAAGAAGAAGGAAATCAAGGGTAAGAAGCCAATAACACCAAAAGAGAAAGAAACTATTGAGGCTGTACATAAAACTCCTTCTTCTGAAGAAGAAGATCATCAAGTGCTATCTGAAAGATTATTTTATCTTCAAAAACAGTCATCTATATCCAAGAAGGCAGAGAAAGGAAAACAAAAACAAAAGGGTAGTGTACCACAGCGTGTGAGGAGAAGCAGCAGACTTAAGGGGAAATTGAGGAAAACAAAAATTAAGGGTCCTCATTTCATTGATTTGGGTGAGGAGACATCTGAACAGTCCCCAACTGACCATAGTCCATCTCAGTCAGTTAGTGAACCTGGTTCATTTCATTCCCAATCAGACAATGAGCATACTCCATCCTATTCTCAGCAAAATATTGATGTAAGCCCTCCTCGGCCCGATTTTGAACATAACTCTCCTTCACAGCATTTTGGGGACAGCCCAATAAAAATGACACCTGAAATAGACCCCAAGCAGCAGGAGGTATATGACTATATAGAATCTTTGGAAAAGGCAACCACAGGTCCAAGTACTTCTTCCATTCAGCCTCATACATTGCAGGATGATTTAGTTCAATCATTAAAACAGGAAATTTTTGAGCTGGAGCTTTTAAATAGGCACATCAAAAATGAAAATGAAACATTGAAAGAACAAGGAAAATTGGACAAAATCATCCATGATAATACTATGTTACATTTGGGAATATGGCAGAAGAAGAATAAGAAATTGAAAAGGAAATGCCAGAAATTGAGCAGAGCACTTGTAAATATCAAATTTAGGTGCTTAATGAAGAAACCCAGAATGTTGGCAGTACCAAGGAAGAAGAGGAGAGGATTGGATGTGTTGGCTGAAGTGTCAAGGCACATGAACTGAAGAAAGATTATCAAAATTTTGGTTGCATGAGGACATGCAACACCTTCACAGTGGGGGTATGTTGAGTCTCGAATCTGCATCTTTTCCATACACTTTTCTATACCTTTTTCACTCACCTAAAGCTCCCAAATTGTCAATATCATGTGCAAAAGAGCATCTAACATGGTTTTTAATTATATTTTTGTGTTTGCTATTTGATCTAGATTTTTTTCATTCAGCTGCGGAATCTTGCCACTTTCCGCAGCTGCTGCAACTTTCCGCAGCTATTTTGTGAAACTCTATGCTACAGGTGTCTACAAGGAAAATGAGCCACATGGGCAGGTCAGGAATGACGTGGACATGGTTCGTGTCCTTTTGGTTCAAGCAAACTCATCCAAAGAAGCCGCAGTCAAAGGCGTCCACATGGAAGTCAACCATGGAGTTTCATGTCGGCCGGACTCTGTTTCGTGTCACATGAAGATTCATACGGCCGTTTCTAAGCCTACGGAGGATAAATCGACATCTGTACAGGGCTCCAGAGTCGAATTCAAGCATCCACCTCTCGTATATTTACTTTCCAACACGGCCATGCTCCTATATCCGTGGACGTAGTGGTCTACGTGCTCTCCACCAGCATGAACTTTAGGAGACAGTTATAGTTCGTTGTTATATATAATGCGTTTGCATACGCATATAGAGTTAGTGAATGTTAGTCTCTGTTATCTTTTATTAGTCTGCTCTGTAGTGTGATTACGCTGCACTTGTGCCGTAACATCACCATTCTGTAATGACTGCTTTTTAATATAAGAAGACTCTGTTTTACAACTTAATTCGTATTTGAGGACCGTTGCCAAGGCTGGTGTAGAGGGCCCCTGCTCAGCTAAGGTTTTGTGCATTAGTGTATAATTTTAATTTCGTTTCTTTAGAGATCATTGTGTCATAATCCATTCATATGTTCATACATTGCATTTGTTTCACTTCTGTTTATAAAATTCCATAATTTCCATTTCATTTCTGTCTTTCATTTTTTATGTTGATAATCACTGATGAGTGTTCTTGTTTCAGGATATAGATAGGCAGCCCGGGCATTTTCATAGCTTTTTGATTAGTGACATGGAACTAACATTGTTCTGCTGCTAATTTGCTTTTCATAGCTTTTGTTTAATTCCAGTATTGTTTATTTGCTTCAGTAGTTAAATTTAGACATATTAAGTCATTTATAGTACTTTACGCAGTCCAAAGCCACACTGGATCGATGGTGAGGGATTGCATTATGAAATGTGTAGTTTAGTATTAGTTTCTTTTCTCGCAAATTTAGACATATTTAAGTCAGCTTCAGCATCTTCAGCTGTTCTCCGAAAGCCACAAATGGACTGACAGGAGGGATTGCATTATGAAATGTGTATTTTAGTATTAGTTTATTTTCTACAAATTTAGACATATTGTCATTTCATAGCATCTCTCTGCCTCATGTCGAAAGCCACATGAGCTGGATCGATGGTGAGGGATTGCATTATGAAATGTGTAGTTTAGTATAGCTTTTTCGCAAAATTAGATATATTAAGCTGCTCATAGCGTCTTCAGTTGCCTCCGAAAGCCACAGCTGGACTGATGGTGAGGGACTGCATTATGAATGTGTAGTTTGATATTAGTTTACTTTCTGCAAGTTAGATATATTAAATTGCTCATGACATCTTCAGTTACCTCCGAAAGCCACAGCTGGACCGATGGTGAGGGATTGAATTATGAATGTGTAGTTTGATATTAGTTTACTTTCTGCAAGTTAGATATCAGGTTACTCAAGTTGTTTATGGTTACCTCCGAAAATCATAGTTGGACTAATGATGAGGGATCAAAAGATAAATTGATGTAATTCAGATTTAGATTTAAAGATTTTGTTGCAATTTTGAAACTCTCAAGCTTACAGCTTCTAAACAGTTGAGTTACAAGAATATCCTAGTCTCTCTGTCTCAATAGTCTATTATTTTGATTTACTAGACTAGCAGCACTTTTTCATTTCAGCAGCACATTTTCATTTCCTTTCAAGTCTTGTCATTGTAAATTTCAAATTTCTTTTTAAAGATTTCAAGTTGGTAAATCATTATAGGGGATATCACTTCCTTGAACAAACATAACCAAACTTGTTTTCATCTTAGAATTTCCATTTCACCTTCCTTGAACAAACATAAACAAACTTGTTTTCATCTTAGAATTTCCATTTCACCTTAGAAAACCAAAAACGACAAAAAGTTAAGAAATAGGTTTTCTTGCACATATAGTGCGCCGCACTTCATCAGCTTACGATTCTCGGATTGACAAATTAAATGCAGCAATTTAAGACACACTAAATTGACCAAACAGCCATTACACCCACCTTTGTCCCCGCCTCGAGGACTTCCGCACCTCTCTAGCCGCGGTCCGCCAATTTGAGGCCAAGCGCAATGAGTCCACCTCTCCCCTATTTGCGGATTTTTCTTTGGAAAAACTACCAGAAATGATTGCTCCCATTGACATTCCCCCTCCCGATGTCGAGATGACGGAGCCTTGTTCCAGCATTTTCTACCTATCATCATCCATGAGACCCTCGGGGAACATTCCATCTGAATCTTCCCTTGTTGTTTCGCTTGACCTTCCTTCAGCGATCACCTTGGACTCAACATCGGTAGATCATTTATCTTCTTACTTTTATGTCACCCCTTGTGATGACGCACATGTGAACCTCTCTTCTCATGATGATGATTCAGGTAGCTTCGCCATGTCAGGTGGTCTTTCTTCCACCAGTCACCCCATCTTCTATCACGATGAAGAAATTATGGAAAAAATCCCCACCCCTAACTTTCTCTATTCCCCCTTACATCGAACCCATGCATTTACACCACATGCACCTTGTGGCCATTACATTGAAACCCAATGTTCGGGTAAGGGGGCACCCACATTTGAGAGACCAAGAGAAGCAATTCTCCACAACTCTCCTAGTGTATCTGGTTGTGCCGACTTTAGTACCATTATTATTCCACATTTAGAAGAACCTCTAGAGTCTCATATCACTTCAGATCACTCTAAGGATGATACCCCTTATCATTCATTCATCTTACATCAACAACTCCGTCTCTTAGACCTTGTTGTTGACCAACCTATAGCTTTTCTACGAGAGCATCAGCTCATTATCTCCAACTCCCCTCTTTGGTATAGTGACACCAGGTATGCCAACCCAAACAATTAAAGTCCATTTGTTTCCTATATGCAGTACCAAAAGAGATTGGTAATCCTCCATTCCCCTCTCAAACTGCATACCCATCACGAAAACAAATGGTGCACCACATCATTAAAATGTGTTTAGATTGCCCCTTTTCTAAATACATTTTGGCATGACCACACCATGCTTGGGGGCACCTATGCCCCTCAACCATAACCCTCCTCAAAATCGAATTTCTTCACTTGCAACACTCATACTAGGGGCACCATTTGGCCTCCATACTTATCTATGCTCGTGTTGATGTTCGTCATGAGTTACCATCTTGTACTCATGTTTTCATGGTCCCCCATTGGACCTTTACTGTGTGGCAGCACCATCAAGTCGCCCTTGTTTAGAGCATCCGAGTTGAGTCATCATCGCATTCATGGAGTCTATCCCGAGTCCCTTTGTACCCCACTATAGTCCTCCATCCCTCATTGCTTGGTTTCTCTCTTGTGTCGCACATTATGGCCTTCAGTCCCACTGTCCCTTATCCCTGATGATATTGTGTCAGTCGCTGCCATGTCATTTATGCCCTTTATGCTCTAGCAAGGGAAGTCGTCCATTCGCTACTCAGTCCCCTCCATTCCACCATCATCATTGGTATTAGTCTGTCTGTCTCTCTACTATTTTCTCTCGTGCCTTAGTTGAGGATCTCTCATTGCCTCACCTATGGCGGACCTCCTTCTGTCGACATCAGCTCCTTCATTCCAGAAGACAAGTCTAGAGGGCGGTGTACCTTGGTTCCAGCTTCCACTCTTGTTCGGTGCCTCGGATCAGGCAAAGGGATCTCTCATTTCCCTTTGACTTGATTATTTCTCCACTCCATCTCCTTTCAGCATGATCGAGATCCGTATGCTTGATGGTTCAGTGATGCAGCAGCAGCTCTTGGTGATTCCCGGGTGTGTGTGAGATGTCTCAGCCCTCATGAGGGGGTGGCCCTGCAGGTAGCCCCCCACATGCCCAGATGACCTCTTCATTGTAGCCCTTGATGTAGCTCCATATATTTGATGATGTCGGCCTTAGCCGCTTGCAGCGCCTCTTTGATTTGCATGTATCAGTCAGATTTTGCGAGCCCTTCCCCATTTACAGGGGGCATTTGGGTTGTATTTGTATCTCATGTACTCAGATATTATTGTATAATTCCTGGCTGTTATCCCAGGCACAACATGTATGTGGGATTCTTCATTGTATTTTTATCTGGCTCATGATTATGCCGGCTGTACTTTATGGTTCGGTCCCTTGTTTACTGGACACACTATTCTTTTGTACTTTGTCTCGGCGGGCATAGGTATGCCTCCCCCGCCGCCTTTAGCACAGGTACCCTCTCATAAAAAGAGACTTGTTGCACTTGCGAGTCTCATCTCCTCAGGGTCTAGTTCTTAAGCACACTATCTACCTTGCATTTCTCTCTCTGACTTCCCTCTTGTTGTCTAGTGATTGAATTCTTACAACGTACTTCGGTCATACGATTTGCTCCTGACACTCGCACGCTGGGGGGCAATCTGTTACACCATTTTTTGGTCATCTAACCTATTATCATTAGATGGACCCAAGTACACCATGTAAGACCAATTTTACCCTAAGTAAAATTTCTTTCACTATGTAAAATAACTTAATAAAACATATTTATTAGGTTGTTTATGGTCTAAACAGGAAACCCCAAAAGGAAATATTAAACAAACCTATATTTGTTTGATTTTCCTCAAGGAATAATTAATTAAAAAATAATTTAATTATTATTCTTGGTCATGTTTAACCCAAAACAAAGAAATTAATTAGATAAATCTTTATTTATCTTATTATTTTCTAGGAATAATTATTTAAATCTTATTTAAATAATATTCCTCGTTAAATATGACTAAATCACCCATAAATAATTAAATAAATCATTATTTATTTGATTATCTTTCAACCACTTCCTTAAAATGATAAATAAATCATTTATTTATTTATTATTCACAAATAAAGGGATTTGACCCAAGTCAAATACTTTTTCCCTCCAACAAATATAATAAAATATTCCATGAAAGGTGGATCTAGATTTGGTTAATGTTATTTTAATCATGCACCAAGATCTAGAATGACCCAATATTTTGTTATAAATAGGAGGGTTTTTCCTACCATTCCTCACATTTTGTTGCCTATTGGATCACTCTGGATCTAAACTCTTGGTCTGACTTTGAGCCATTATCATTGCCATATTTTCCATTATTTGTTGTGTGAGCTCCCTTTGAGTTCTATCTTTGTCTGGGTTTTCTACACCAATAGGAGAGAGAAATGCTAGATCTGAAGTGCTGAGGACTTCCAAGAACCCATCCCATTGAGGAGAATTGGAAACATCTTCTTGTTTTCCTCCCAGGTGCCCTTAATACAAAAAATTCTTTCAAAAATTGTTCTTGTCTTGTCTATTTGATATATGGAGCAAACCCTTCTTTTTACTGCTTAATGTCTTTCTATGCATAGATCTGGTTTTTTGCAGCTCTTGTCTTGATCAACTAACTGCAGATCTGAAGATATTGGCAGCCATATTTGATGTTAGGGCTATTAGTTATGCGTAGCTAAAGTGGTCTTTTTTCGTACACTTCGACAAAGGATTCATACTAACAACTGTTATCTTCTTGGTGTGAGTTAAGTGAAGAATGGGTTATGAGGACTCCCATACTTCTAAATAACTGCTTCTAATAGTTTGTAGTAGCCTCCTTGGTGTAATAACTGCTTGGCAGGCTTGTGTGCATGGATATGGGCTATGTCTGTGTTAGTCAACTTCTACACCAATAACTACTCTATTCCTTTGTACTTCAACCTGTTTTAGCTCTGCCAATGTTTTAACTTTATTGATTGCTTGAACTGCCTCTGTACTGATGTTAATCTTCTATGTTGTGTCTTCTGCCACTGGATATGCGTTCTTCACCATTTTTTAGTGTTCTGTGTACAAGTGGAGGGTATCGCTGAGCTAGAGGGTCACTGAGGATTCATGGATCTGATCCATTGATTGACACAACCTCATCTTGTGTTCTGGTCCCTTTGACATTGATTCCTAGCCTTGAGACTACTATCTGAGCCTTTGTGTCACTTCTGTGACTATAAAATGTTCGTTCTTCATCGGCCACGAAAAAACCTACAAACATACGATAAACTGTTATGAAAACCTACGAGCTTGGTTTAGACTACTTGCGGAGGCTCTGGGGGTGGTGGAGGAGCAGTGAGGAGGTGATGATTGCAGCAGAAATCGTGACAAAAACCTTGGCAGAGCAGCTAACTAGGTCTCATGGGGGTTTGGGTGCAACGAGAGTTGTGGATCGTTAGATCAGGACGATCTACGGTGGAGATTGTTCGATGAAGTCTTTTGGAAGAATAGATGAAGGGAAAACGAATGGAGTTGCGATATAACACAAGCCATTTGATCTCAGAGATCGATGGCCGAGATTAAAAGCAAGAATGAAATTGAGGAGGGAAACGGTATGGCGGAAAACCGAGAATGGTTTTTGCAAAATGAAATGGGGGAGAAGCGGTATTTACCTTTGGAATGATATTCCATACAATGATCGCCACGTGGATTTCTCAAAACCGCCCATTTTGAAAAAAAATTATGTGTTAAACGTCTGGCATAAAAATTTTGCGATATGGAGTGTCAGCCGTTGGATGATGGGCAACAGATCCGATGGTGTAGATTGCACACGATAGGTAGCAATGTGTGTGGGCGGAACACATGGTGGGGCCCGGTAGATAACGTGATATTTTTTGTCGCGGAGTGAATGACAGTTTAAGTGTGAACCGTCGAATCTCCGGAATGAATGGTGGAGATTTAAAAGATGAAGCGGAAGGTATATGGAAAGGTAGATGGGGGAAAAGTCTGATGGTCGTTGATCTCTGTTAGTGTTAGTATGAATCCTTTGTCAAAGTGTACGAAAAAGGAACTCTTTAGCTACGCATAACTAATAGCCCTAACAACAAAAGTGGCTGCCAATATCTTCAGATCTGCGGTTAGTTGAACCAGAAAAGAGCTGCAAAAACCAGATCTATGCATGGAAAGACATTAAGGAGTAAAAGCAAGGGTTTGCTCCATATACCAATAGACAAGACAAGAACAATTTTTGAAAGAATTTTTGTATTAATCGGGCACCTGGGAGGAAAACAAGAAGGCGTATCCAATTCTCCTCAGTGGGATGGGTTCTTGGAAGTCCTCAGCACTTCAGATCTAAAATCTCTCTCTCTTGTTGGTGTAGAAAAACCACACAAAGAATGGAACTCAAAGGGAGCTCACACAGCAAATGGCAGAAAATGGTGACCAAGTGTATAGATCCAGAGTGATCTAATAGGCAACAAAAGGTGAAGAATGGTAGGAAAAACCTCCTATTTATAACAAAATATTGGGTCATTCTAGATCTTGGTGCATGATTAAAATAATGTTAACCAAATCTAGATCCACCTTTTATGGAATATTTTATTATATTTGTTGGAGGGAAAAAGTATTTGACTTGGGTCAAATCCCTTTATTTGTTAATAATAAATAATAAATGATTTATTTATCTTTTTAAGGAAGTGGTTGAAGGATAATTAAATAAATAATGATTTATTTAATTATTTGTGGGTGATTTGGTCATATTTAATAAGGAATATTATCTAAATAAGATTTAAATAATTATTCCTAGAAAATAATAAGATAAATAAAGGTTTATCTAATTAATTTCTTTGTTTTTTGGGTTAAACATGACTGGGAATAATAATTAAATTATGGTTTAATTAATTATTCCATGAGGAAAATCAAACAAATATAGGTTTGTTTAATATTTCCTTTTGGGGTTTCCTGTTTAGACCATAAACAACCTAATAAATGTGGTTTATTAAGCTATTTTACACAGTGAAATCAATTTTACTTAGGGTAAAATTGGTCTTACATGGTGTACTTGGGTCCATCTAATGATAATAGGTTAGATGACCAAAAAATGGTGTAACAGTTAGATCAATGGTGGAGATTGCAATCGGGGAATAAACGTTGGGTGAAAAATTTATAAAGGAAAAGGTGCATTCGCGAGGAAGTATGAGGAGATGAGGGCTTAGGGATAAGTGCTCGGGTGTGGTCCCATGGAGGGAAAAAACTGGGGCTAGCGGGTGACTTAAGCCCACGGGGGCATAATACCTTTATAGAGCAGAAGACTTGTTTTTAGGCCAAAAATAGGGATTTTCAAGCCAAATGAGGGTTTCGGTAGGCTAGAAAAAGGATTTTTAAGCCAAATAAAAGGATGATATAAGGTTCAAAAGAGGGTCAAGATGATTTAGAGGTGAAATGAAGGGGTTTTGTGGGATTTTTTGAAGGAAACAAGGATGAAAATGGAGAGTTTGTGGGAGTGAAATGGAGAGGTGAATGGTGAGAAATGGAGTTTCGTAAGCATTTTTCCCTGGGTAAACAGCAAGTCCTTGAGGGATTATAGGGAAACAGTAGTGAAGATTAATTAAAGGGATAAAGAATCATTAAAAGACTTCAAAGATGATGGATTTTCAAAGGAAATATATCTCTTGAAGGCTTGACAACAAAATTAGCCACCATTAGGTATATCATAATTTATAGGTGGCTAACATATGGTACCTTCACAACTTTCTATGGCTTTCATTACAACAGTCAACTTGTCCTTCTCACCTTGGCTCACCAACCTTTACACTGTTTGTATGTAGGCTACTAAAATTATGATTTTGACTTTCCCACTGATACTCTTTACCTCATTACTCTGTAGGTTTTGTTTGAGTAACTTTGGAAAGTTTTGGAATGCTTACACACATTAGCAGCTTCTAAATCTTCCTTTACCTGCACCATGGAGCTCAATTATCTTTTGATCATTTTTGGATGACAGCTCATTAAACACCTCAGGGAGGATTTGACATAGCAGCAGTTTCAACATCTTCTTCATACCATTTCTGTATTTGATCATTGTGTTGGCACTCTGTTGGACTGTCAAGTGCAAAACCCTAGTTCTCCTACAAGGCCAAGTGTTCTTCTCTCCTTTGTTGCAGTATGTATTCATTCAGGAGCAGACCTCCTAAGGTAGTCTTTCTTTGGAAAAAATTTTAGATCTTTTCTTGAATAACCATGTCTCAACTTTCAATACCTCTAAACCAGATTCTAACAAAGAAACATAATGTCTGAAACATCAACGATGACCTTGGAATATATGAAACCCTAATTGACCTAGAGGGGGTTCTTTGACCTATCCTTGAGTGAAAATTGGTTTTGGAGGCTTCAGTTGGAAAAAAAAGGTATTGACAAAGTGGTGTAATGAAGATATAAAATCCAATATACTTGATTTATCTAAAGAGCTTACAGAGATAGTTTTGAGATCATCAATGCTTGAGGGACCTGGGGAGCATGGTAAAGAGTTAGGCTATAGGTAACCCTAGATTACGGTAGAGTTATGGGCAAGGGTAAAACAGAGTAGTGAGGTCATAGACAGGAAAAAAGGATGGAAATGAGTGGCAGGGTGACCATGGAATGGCAATCTGATGAAATAGTGAAAATTTTCCTATAATGATAATGAAGGCAGTGAGATTTCTAAAACTCACAATATTCAGGGAATTTTGTTTTTAGAAATCTAGAACCAATACTTAATCATCTACAGATAATGAAAAATATTGATGACTAACATTACCCATGTCATGTTAAAACCCCTTTCCCAAGCTACCATTCTCACAAGCAGATCGGAAAAATGCACCACCACGCCTCACATTTGGCCTATCACACCCCCATCATCATAGCCCATTTGCGACATTTTTAACCCGCTTCATCACCCCCACACCAAGACCAACCAATGGGGCCCCCACCCTTAGCAAAACACACTACTCACACCATAGTGAAGTATTATTTCATGTTTATAGGGGCACTCGACTCCATTATTGTACATCCAAACCCATTCTATATTCTTTTGGCAAGCATACAAATATTTTTTAGGAGAGAACTCCCACCCATCCATTTACATTTCTCACCTAGCAGTAGTGCCTAATCAACCTTGGTCGGAGCTATACATTCTTTTACCACACCCAACCATGACACTCATAACAACCATACACCCACCCTAGATGTCCTACCGACCCCAGGTATGTCTCACCAAAAATTGTTATGACTGCCACCACTCACATTTACAGTTCAAATCTTGGGCCACTTAACTACCATCATCAATTATAACCATTTCTTGTCATCATGCCTAGTTAACCCGTCACACCACGCCCTGCTACATCAGAAACTCTGAACCCCTGCATCAGTACTAATTTCGGTCAGTTGATGCTTCCTTCTTGTCAACTACAAAAAACATTTTCCAAGAAGGAGATGGTACCTTGGATGACTCCTCACCTCAATAGGGGCATCCCCTTATGGAACTATGGGAATCATCATTGCCCATTGATGTCCTCAATCCTCTTGAAATTCGACTTCAAGATAAGAATTCATGTCAAGATGGTATTGTAATTCATAACTGTTGCACTCTGTCAGAATTTGTAGAAGTCTCGTGACTTGATAAACATCTCTTTTAGCAATGCTTACATGGGAAGGTCCCCAATAGTCAAAGACCCATGCATATAATTAGCACTCATTCTAAGAAAAACGTGTCATACCAAGATTATGCATGTGGGCACCACATTCAACCTTCTTTCAAATAAAAATGCCCCAAAGGGTATCAACAACCATCGTCATCAACCAGTAGCAGGTCACTACCAAAAGTGGCATAAACAAAACCACTATCTATCAGATAATCTTAACTAGTCAAAACATCACAAGCATGGGAAATGTCCACCTCATATAAATATTTTATTCATTCTATCTCTTGCAGGTTTCCAACAAAGCATGGTGTCTTTTTTACTCAAGGAAAGGGGTCTCTCATCTAAGTTCCAATGCAAGTTACTCCCTCTCTCTCTCAAAAGGATCACACAAAAAAGAAACCATAATTTATTTCAGCTATACAGTTGTTCCTAGACCTCATACATTAGGGGTTTTCAAGGAGGAATTTGGTTTCTCTGAGGGATGAAATGCACTTTTCTAGTTGAGAGATGTCTTATGAGAGTGAAATGAACAAATTATGCCTTTTTTGGTCTTTTTATAGGTTGGAGGTTTATTTTTCCCTTGGGTGATGATGTGACATCACTTTGTCTTTTTGCAAAATGATTAGATAAGCTAGTGTACTACAACTTTGAAATTTAGTATGAATAGTAACGTATTTATAGAGAATAAAATGTACTTTAGAAATAATTTTGAGCACTTTTCCTAATTTCTACTCCCATAATGATGACCTAGGTGATGTCATGACTCTTTTTATAACCTTTTTTATGACTTGACCTAATAATGGCACCCAATGTATTTATAAACTAATGATTTGGACCTTTGAACCTTGTAGTATGAATGACCATGAGATGATGACTAAAATGATGATCAAGACACATTATTGATGACTCATCACAATGAGTGATGGCATGACCAAGATGACAATTTTGACCATGAGATGATGGGAGCAGTAACATACCTAGACATAATAACCAATGATCAAATTTTTATTTGAAAACCTATTTGAAACTATAAATATTTGACCTAGGACCCTATCAACAACTTGAAAGAGTAAAATTTGATCACCTGTGACTGACAATATTGACAAATTTTATTAGATGGGACACGTATTCCAAGTTGAATGTTGGGAAAAACATCCTAGTGGGTGTTCATTTCGGTTTATTATGGCTAAAGGAAATTGGAAAAGGCATTTGGAAAGGAAAATGGCATATTTGGCACATTTATTTATGAAAATAATGGAAAATATGAGAAAAGGAATATGCAAGGTCACAGGTTGCATGTGAGGAGGAAAATGAAGAAAAATAATGAAAAATGAAGAAAATAGAGGCATCATTAATAAAAAGGCTTATGAGGATCAGTTGGTAGGTTTTTTGACAGGTTTTGGTAGAGCTCTCATTATTCTCTCTCTCTCATACTCTTGAGCACTTAGAGTATTCTTGTAGCACTCTTGGAGAGTGTGGCATACTTAGAGATTTGGATCAAGAAAGAAAAGGAAGAGTAGGAAAGCACGGGAGAACATTGGGATCATCATCTATAACAGGTTTTGAGTGCAGGTACCGATTTGCATGTATTATTTCCTCACTATTTTTGGCATGCATGGTATTTCATGTGGTTTCTTGATTATGATCTATCATTGGCATGGAGGATGCCTGAGATTGACAATGGATTTTGTTATAGGTCAGTTTGGGCACCATTCCCAATGACCTGGTTAACTGGGCATCATCTCTGAGACCGATGATCAAGAGTTTATCATTCCCTATCATCTCAGTTGTTATATGCCCTAAGACAGGAAACAATATAAATCAAACAAGAATTTCATGAAGCGAGGGTTTCCATGGTTTGAATCTTATTGTATAACATATGAGAGCTCACCAACGCGGGCTCTAAGGGGCCTAAGTGCATTGGATATGTAGGTAGCCCCATGCAAGGCTATTCTGTAGAGCACTTATCGACATTCAAAGGTGCGTTGGTCACATTGGGAGCGAAATTCTCATTGTTCCGGAATCTCCACTTGGTCAGTGTCTTCTAGAAGGGTTCACATGTGTCAAGCTTCAGATCCAAGTGTCCATTTGACATCTACATGACTGGAAACATGTATTACCTATTTTTGGAAAGCTATTGATTGCAAAACAACCTACAGTTCATCTATAAATTGAACACAGATCTAAGTGTTTGAGGAGGAAGAATTTGAGTAGAGAAATGATGGAGAATTTTCAATTGAGAGTTTGATTTGTGGAGCTGTTGCTGGAGAGATTTATGCTGTGATGAGACTTGGGAACTCTGCTGGAAGGTCACTTCAAATCAGTCAGTAGGTTGTAATGTCTCCTTCTATCATCAATAAAGAGTACTTCTTATTTTTCCCTACATGCATCTATGTTAACTTTGATTTTCCATGTTGTAAGATCTTGGTTGATGAATGTAGTTTATGATTTACTGATTTAGCTAACTAGCTTGAATAGATATCTATATTATTGCATCTTCTATTGTTTCAGTGTTCTTTCTTGCAGGAAGCATTCATCCAACAAACCGCTTGAATTTGAAGCTACAGTGGAAGCGACAGAAGGAGCCATTTGGAAGTGACTGAACAAGTAAGCCTCCAATCCTCTCTGTGTATTTATTCTGATTTAGGAGAAATAGTAGTATAGTGTTTCACCTGTTGTTCGAGACTAGCACCGATCTAGGGAAGCGTAGTTTATCCATAGATTACAATTCTGGCCCAACAGATTTTCTTAGCCTTGCTATTTCCTAGACAACCATGGTAATTGTGGTTTTATTTCGACTGATTTTTTTATGGTTGTTGGAGCTGGGTCCCTTAGGATTGCAATTTTGATAAAAATATAGTATTTTTGTAATTTTGAGTCGTGTGTGCTAAGAAATGCATAAGTCAAGGGGCTTTGGGGTGGGGCAAATCCCCTTCTTAGGTTGTAATGGGAAAAAGGGTAGATCTGGGAGTCTCAAACCACGGTTTGTGGACCTTAGATGAGTGCATGCTAAAGATATAAATATAAGTCTAGATAGAGTCAAATAGAATAGTTCTAAGTAAGTTTTGATGAAGTTCATGAATGATAGATCTCTGAGATAAGTCTGTGCTTTCTGTTTGTGTATAGAAGGCTCCTACTGGCTGTGTGTGCGGAGACCTTAGTTCTGCTGTGTGTGGACCTCGTTGGCTATGTGCGTGGGTAGAACTGAAGTATTGTAAGGATGTTACAAACTTTGGATGAATAAAGGACTGTTTTGGACAATTCTAAGTATCAAATGCATCTATGTTTTGCTTTATGATATGTTTTGTGTATTATTTCTGTTTACTGCGTCAAGTGTATTATCTGTGTTTGGATCGGTTGCATACATATTTCAATTCTTAATATGAATGATAGATACATATATCTGTTACTATAAGACCTAAATAGAACTTTCTTAAGACTGTTAAGGGATTATGAAACCATTGTCCGCGTGCGTGCAGGAAAGCATGCATAAATTGACCTAGATCTGTTTCTCGTTAGGGTTTCTGTTGCAAAGGTCAATATGCCATTAGTATAGATCTGAAGACAACCACATAATTTGATTCTCTCTCAGGGTGTGGAAACCTAGTTCTAGCACCCCCCATACTGCTTCGGGTGAGACTTTGGCCTGTGCAAATAGGTCACTGTCGAAAGGGCTAGTAGTAGGAGGGTTTTGATGGTTAAGCTTAACTCTTAACCTAGGTCAATACCCCTCAAGCCAAAAAAAATTTATGTTTTTGAGAGAGATTGGGTGATGTGAAGGCCATCAAATCATGAGTTAGAAGACTGGGTTGAGAAGAAAATTCAATAATTTTCCATTAAGGAAAATAGAAGTAAGAAGTTGTCTACTGAGGATTGGAAACAGAGGTATATTTTCACAGAGGTTCACAATATTTTTTTTGTTACCTTTTTGCAAGAATTACAGGAGTGGTTATCAAGGTTAGCTGAGCTCAAAACCTGATGGAAGGACAATAAGGTCACTTAGTGCACACCAGAGCTAATCCAATAGTTAGAATAGATTGATAACTCCATCACCCACACTGTAGATCATTGGGTTGACAACACTTTGGGTGGGTTTGTGACAAAGTTTGCAGTAGATTAGTTTGTGTCATATTCTGAAGCAGAAAGGAGGTTCTTCAAAGGACTGAGAGGTAAATTCATACGCTCTCTGCTTTTGTTGATTAAGATGCTATTGTGTGAAAAGGGTGTTTTGTGCAGTCACACTGAGTGAATGACCCCAAACAAGCTAGAAAACACTACGCGCAGTGGAAATTATTACCAGGTTAATCAGAGAGGAGACAGGTCTGTATACAGCCATCTAAGAAACTCTCCTGACAGTGATAGAAAGAGCAGTGAGGCTATGCGCGGCGGAGGTAGCCCTCCTGCTACTCCGCAATCAAACTCATGCAAGGGTAAGACATCTCCTAGCCCACCACCACCGCCACTAGGATGAGATATGGTTGCGCATATGAAGCTACCCACCTTCGAGGGTGTGGGAGATGAGGACATGGATAGGTTTTGGTTTGTTGCAAATTGTAATATCTCAAACGGGATATTTTAAGAATTTTGTCGGAACTTAATTCAACCATAAAATCACCAGAAGATTTCCATGTAAAATAACTTCAGAAATTTAAGTCGTTAACATTATAAACAATTTGCATAACATCAACCACAATATTTATAGCAAAAACGGAAATATAATCAGCAACTGAATAATAGACAATATAAGTATGCAGAATATCTCAGCCTTATTTTATTAATATAAAATTGTTGGTACAAGAACTACAAATGGTTGAAATAATGGCCCAAATAGATCTACAACAATGCTACAACTGGCCTCCAAAACAAACTAGAAATAAACAACAACCTGTGAATCCTGAATGGATCTACCAAGGGAAGAGATGGGTGCTCGCCCACTCTCACTAAATCACCTAAGGGTTTCCGTCCTGGGGCTAATACTGAAGTAGAGAATCCAAGTTCTCAAACCTCTCACACAAAAAATGATCCAATCCAAGATATCTCCAAATTACCCTCACTTCTCCTTTTATAGATCTGATGGATAAATCTCCAACCCTCTAGAAGCGTCTTATTTTATTATTTTATTATTATTCTAGAATATCCACCATTGACTCTCTCAAAGTGACTTTAATTTAATTATATTTCACTTAAGTCACTTTTGGCCCCTTTTCCTCTAAATATTATTTTTCCTTTAATTAAATGAGTAATCAAAATCATTTTTAATTAAGAAAAATAGTATATCGTCCATGGTACTATCTCTGGCCACTATAAGTCTCTTCTCAGCATCCCATCTTGAATATCTCCTCATTATGGTTCCAACGAGCTATTACACTAAGGTGTTATATCATGTATTCCTCTCGGAATTCCACCCTTAGTGTAATTAATTGAGTTAAGCCAAAAAATAACTCAATTTTTTGAAATTTGTCAGAATGTACCAGAACGAGAGGAAAACTATGCGGATGATGGAATATATCAAGAAAATGCCATCGGTCCTATAGAAATTCCTTAAAATTCCTCCAAAAATCTCCTAGGCCCACTGATGACACAAACCTATATAAGTGATGCCCCAACTCTGGAAGTCCATCCTAACCCTGTCATAAGTGATACCAAAAAAAGGAATATTACAGACCTTCCACCGCAAGATTGCTTTCCCTCAAGTAATCCAAATATGTGGGCCACTCTGTTGGCCCGATGCAACTGAGACCCAATGCTCGGATCCCATACAAACCCCTGGGTGTTGCTATGCACCTGTTTCAATCCACCCGGAATAGACCCTCAATTCTGGGATCCCAAACTGATCTCTCACTGTAACTGTCATCAAACAATCCTCCTAGATCCCAATGCCACCATGGCCAATCATCACCCAAGTCCCATGGCTTAGACTACGTACTGCCTTTGGTTATAGCCGCTTCCCCATGAAGCGAAGTCTGCCAGCGAGCATCAATGCTCCATGGCTCCTATTGTTTTGTACCTCTAGCTATATAAGCTTCCTCACCAACTCATCACCTCTCTCTAGTCCAACTTCTAGTCTAGGCCGAAGGCAATCCTGATCTGTGGATGTCGAGCTAGTGCTACTGAAATACTGATGGACTATCAGTTCATAATCCATGGCCCAATGGAACATGTAACATATCTCTCATCCAAGTACTCCTGTCAAAATGTACCCAGGAAATGATACTCTATCGATAGAATACCAGCTCACCACCTCTCTCTAATCCAACTCTGGACTCGATATGATGCTATCCTTGCTCTCCTGAAGTCAGGATGGAATGCTGAAGAACTGTCAGCCTGTGCCCCACTTCCAATGGGAATTTGTAGCATCTATCATGTCTAAGGGCCCCTGCTCCACTATGCTCCCTACAAAGAAGATCGTACCATTAATAGGGTACCAACTCATGATCTCTTGCCAATCTAACCTGGAAGAAGAATCCAATGTAGTGACATCGGCATACGAAACACATCTGGAGTGTTGTCGCCATATGATACTCAACTCACACTGCTCTGTCCCGTCTGCCGACGAGATCTGCCTATAGAGGAAGGCCCCTCTCTCTATAAAAGGCCAAAGTGGGTGAGATATGCTACAAGCCCCATCGATGTACTCCTGGAGAGTACTACTCCCTGAAAGCAATGATTCTCTACTGATTGCACGTGCATCTATCTACACCTCATCTATGTATTGGCCCAATGATGGATGCTCCACCATCTCCAACAGCTCATCCCTCTCCTGATCAGGAATTCCATGCTCCTGCTGTATACTAGCCTCCCATAGAACTATCCCATCAACCTCCCACATCTCATGAGGATAATTATCTGCAACTACTGCCTCCTTGCTAGATGACTGTACATCCGTCTGCTCCTCACCCATGGTTAACCCTAACGGTAGCCATAGATCCATCACAAACTCAATGTGAGCCTCCATCTGGCTCTCCCCCAAAGGACTATCATGCATGATGTGCATAGCCTCCTCCTCTATTGACTCATGCTCCATCATATGCTGCTCTAGCTGAATCCTCACAAGTGACTCATCACCCAGAGTATCTCCCATAGATTCCCCTGACTATGCACCATGCACATTGGAATACAGCTTCATCCTACTGTCATCAACTCTGCATGACTACTCTCGCTCCCCAAAAGCATCCTCATATGATCCCATGGACTCATCTAACGAAGATTCCTCATCCTGGCATATAGAAGAAATGTCCTTTTGTTCTAACTCTGCCACATCATCTGCATCACTCAAGCATGAGTGATCAGGCCCCCAAGGTTCTTTGCAGATGAAGCAAATTCCTTTCCTCCTCAGCTCATTTCTGCTACTTGATCCACCAAACTAGAGCAGCTCCCCCCTAGTCAACTGTCTCTTGAATAGCCCAATATTCTGCTCAACCAGCCCTTGGGCTAGCTCATAAGCAGTAGGTGAGAGCAACTACTCTCTCCTCCAAATTCTCAACACCCTAGTCTACAACTCTCGGAAAATGGCCTCACAGTCTCTCATACGTGAGGACAAGATGCACTGCATGTGTGCTATGACTGTGTCAGCATGATGTCTCCTAATGCTGAAGAAGCATTGGAACATCTGCAGAATCAATCCATCAAATTCAAGATCAAACATGATGCAATATGTTTTGAATGTGTTCACCCCTCCTAAAACCTCAAGCTTCTTCCCAAAGGTAGAGCCTACACTGTTGTCCAAATCCTGAAAGGTCCCTACCATCGGTCTGAAAAATTTCCTCATAATCTCATCATTGTAAGGGTCTGTAGGGGTGGTTAGTCTCATGATGTTGCTAAGATAAGCTGCAGCTGGAAGTGTGAACCCTCCATAATTCTCCTCCAAGAACTTGGGTTGTATGAGAGAAAGGATACATGCTTTTAAGGCCTAAATTAATTTTCTCCCATCTGATTGTTTTACTTTGGAAAGGAGTTAATCAAGTTTCTCAAGTTTGGAAATAATTCTCAATGTGATCGTCATGTGTTTCAAATGTGTCCCAAGTGCATGGATTTTGATCCCTATTTCTGGTTTTTTCTGTAGGTCCCTGGATTTCCCCTTTTAAAGAATGGCATAGACCCCCTTTGTGAAAGGTCTATTGGTCTGCTTGGTTTCTTGGTCCATAGAAACATTGTGGTTCAAGGCTTCAATGGTTATGATGCCATGTGGGTTTAGGAGGTATTTTAAGAACTCCATGTTTATGGCAACAATACAAAGTTATGATAACAATGAAAGGTACCACAAAAACACCCTACATACATTAATACATTGTCTAGCCATCAATCAGAAATGAAACTAATGCCAAAAACAATGATGCATTATTGGAATGTTGTTACATTGCTCATTTCAATACCCTATCCCAAAAGATAAATCTAGCTCCAACAAATAATTTAGGCTCTAGAAAATAAATTGAGCTCTAGTAAAATATTTTTTTCTCAACAAGACGAATTCATCATAGTAAAGCGAGATAAAAGAATGCTACCCCAGATACAAGGAAATGATCTCTCCTCGGCTCTGCGCTAACTCTAGAAATTCTGCAACTATTGGAAATATTATTTCTAGATGACTTTAGACTGCCGATTGGGTTGCTTCTACTTCTTAGAAAATTCTAGGAATTTGGGAAGGTGATCCTTGCCCAAAACCTAGAAAACCCCAGAAATGGTTTCCTTGAATTCCAACCTTCTAAATATGACTTTTTTTCTCCTAAATCCTATAACTAATGGCTGATTAGGGACTGTATAAATGAGCTCATCTACTACTCAGAAAATTTTGATATTTTAACCATAGACCCTACTCACAAAACCCAAAAAAAATCGGAATGGTTTTCTCTAATTCTAACTTTCAAAATTTTCCCTTTTTTACTAGCTCCTATAACTATTGGTTGAGTAGGAACTATGTAAATGGGATGATTTGTTGCTCAGAAAATGTTTGGATTTTAACCATAGAGTCTACTCAAAAAACCCAGAAAAACCCATAAAAATATTGGGCAAATTCTAGCTGCTGTAATGGATTGGCTAAAACACCTACATTTGGTGCTCAGAAAATTCTCAAAAATGATGCCCAGACTCCTCAAGCCAATCTAACCAAAACCCATAAATGGTTTGGCCAAATCATGATCCTCCAAAATTGACCCCAATAAGCCCTACACTCTCCTAGTAGTTGCTGCATACGATGTCTACAAAATGATCAGCGAAATACTCAACAACACTCCAAATGTGAAACAAATAATCCCTCTTTCACTTCCTCCATCTCCTAGCTCAAATGGTTGAGACCTTCCTCCACAACTAGGCTCAACTCTCCCCCTCTGCACTGGCCTAGAGACTGCTACGCTGCTCCAGAGATAGAGTATCAATCTTAGCCCTTGGAGGTTTGACTATAGCTGAAAACCTAATCAGCCTTGCAACTAATAACAAACATGAGAAACCAACTGCGTCCTCCAGAAATACACACTCCAAATTGAGGCAACAAAATGTAGAAGCTGAAGATAAATAACTTGAACAACAAAGATCAAAATCAATGGTGCAATAATGCATGCAAAATTAATAAATCTTTGATCTTATTCTGAAGTTGATGTCCAGTAAAACCCTTGAACTTGGATTTTCCGGTAATTTGGAAAGTAAACCCTTAGGCTCACAAGATCACCAGCTCCGATACCACTGTAATATCCTAAACAGGATATTTTAAGAATTTTTCTGGAAATTAATTCAACCATAAAATCACCGTAAGATTTCCATGTAAAATAACTTCAGAAATTAAGTCGTTAACATTATAAACAATTTGCATAGCATCAACCAAAATATTTACGGAAAAAAATAGAAATATAATCTGCAACTGAATAATAGACAATATAAGTATGCAGAACATCTCAGCCTTATTTTATTAATATAAAACTATTGGTACAAGAACTGGAAATGGCTGAAATAATGGCCCAAATAGATCTACAACAATGTTGTAACTGGCCTCCAAAACAAACTAGAAATAAAGTGCAACCTTTGAATCCTGAATGGATCCACCAAGGGAAGAGATGGGTGCTCACCCACTCTCACTAAATCACCTGAGGGTTTCTGTCCCGGGGCTACTACTGAAGTAGAGAATCCAAGTTCTCAAACCTCTCACACAAACAATGATCCAATCCAAGATATCTCCAAATGACCGTCGCTTCTCCTTTTATAGATATGATGGATAAATCTCCAATCCTCTAGAAGCATCTTATTTTATTATTTTATTATTATTATAGAAGATCCACCATTGACTCTATCACAGTGACTTTAATTTAATTATATTTCACTTAAGTCACTTTTGGCCCCTTTTCCTCTAAATATTATTTTTCATTTAATTAAGTGACTAGTTAAATTCATTTTTAATTAAGGAAAATGGTATATCGCCCATGGTACTATCTCTGGCCACTATAAGTCACTTCTCAGCATCCCATCCTAAAGATCTCCTCATTCTAGTTCCAACGAGCTATTACACTAAGGTGTTCTATCATGTATTCTTCCCGGAATTCCACCTTGAGCGTAGTTAATTGAGTTAAGCCCAAAAATAACTCAGTTTTCTAAAAGTTGTCGGAATGCACCAGAACGAGAGTAAAATTGTGTGGATGATGAAATATATCAAGCGAATGCCATCAGTCCTCATAGAAACTCTTCAAAATTTCTCCAAAAATACCCTAGGCCTACTGATGACACCAACCTATATATGTGACCTATCTGCTCCCAACTCTAGAAGTCCATCCTAACCCCATCATAGGTGATACCAAAAAAAGGAATATTACACAAATGCAGTATGGACTGCGCAAAAATGTTAACATTGATACTGTCAAAAGAGCGCAACTAGCCATGGCATTTGAAGGTCATGTACTCTACTGGTTTATGGGATATCTAGCTCAACATGCTAATCCTACTGTTGATGAGATCAAGGATTCTTTAAAGAAGAAATTGAGAAAACCAAAGTCCTACTTATAATGTGTAACAAAGTTGAAAGATATCAAACAAGAGCCAAATGAATCTGTTTGGGAGGCAGATCAATGGTTGAAGTGCACTATCAGCGAGGGAGGATTTATCTATGATGATAAGCAGCATAAGGAATGGTTTATTTCCATGCTCTTACCACATCTGCGTGAGCCTATGAATTAGTAGAAGATTGACTCTCAGGCTGAAGCTCTGGAAGTTGCCATGAAACTAGAAGTCGCGCCTAGAGCTGATGACCAATTTGGAACTTTGCAAATCCAAAATTAGTTGGAGGCGATGCAGTTGGAGATCCAGAACCTGCATAGAGACAGAGGAAAAGAAGTTGGTGTAGATCTATGGTGTATACGTTGTAAGGGTTTTGGGCATACAAAAGACCAATGTGCCTTATTTCAAGATTACATGTAGGAAGGAGGGCCAAATCCATTGCGCCCAAGAGATGTTGCAGAGACGAGTGGTACCCCCACGTTGTGGTGCGCTGACTGTAAGGTAGTTGGATGACATGACACAAACCATTGCCCTCGATTAGGAAGTTATGTGCCAGAATTGAAGAAAAAAATGGTGCAGATTTTTCTCCTCCGTTGGCCACGATGAGTACCACTGCCACGCCTTCGAGCTAATTATGGACAGTGCCAACCTTTATACGGTGCAGGTTGACCCATCTTCACCAGCATCCCCCTCTAAGCATGGAGGATCTCCATCTAAAGGAAGGGGAGGAGGGAGACGTGGAGGTGCAAGCCGTGGACGAAGAAAATTAATTTGCTATAACTGTGGAGATGTTGGACACTATGTGCGTGATTTTCTGAATCCCGCGCAAAAATATTGCAGGTATTGCAAACAATTTGATCATATTATTGAATATTATCATGTTTTGATTGCTAGAAGGCAGGAAAAACAACAACATAATCCTATGTAGAACATACAAAGGTTTAAAGTTGAGTTGCGAGATGATGACCCAAGTGTAAACATAATTACATGCAGTGGCGCTACCACTAGAGAAGATGAGGGAAAGAAGTTTGATGCAAAGCCATTGATCAGGAAGGAATCAACCTATAGAAGGAAAAGGAATTTTTTGTAGAATCTAGGAAGGATTTTGCTGCTGCAAGTGCGTCCACATCCAAGTCAATCATGGAAGCAAAGATCGATGATGAAGTCAAACCTTTCCTGCAAGCCTGCATTAAGCTATTGCATAACCAGAAAGGAGTAGACAATCTTTAGGCCCTGATAGATAGTTGCACGAACAAGGAGTTGCCTCGAACTGAGACTAAGTTTGTCAACAAGATCTACAATAATAAGAAGAGAACTGGTTGGGAGATGCGCATGACCGTGCAAATTGGAGAATATGAGATGGATCCAGCCATCTTGGAATTGGGGTCTGATGCAAATGTTATACCTAAGCAGACTTGGCAAAAAATGGGTGAACCAAAGCTAGAGTGGTCCACCATTTAGCTACGCATGGCTAATCAGCAGAAGATCATTCCACTTGGAAGACTCCCACAGGTTCTGGTAGACATTGTTGGAGTAAAGGTACATGAAAATTTTGAAGTAATACAAATTGTGGATAATGCAGACCCTTACCTTGCATTGCTAGTGCTAGATTGGGCCATCAATATGGGAGGTGTCATCAATTTGAAGCGCAAAAGTATGATATTTGAAAACGATGGTACTCGGGCTATAGTACCTCTAGATCCGATGAAAGGAGAAAGATATACAGAGCTAGTGCGCGAAGGAGATGATGTCGACCATATCTACAAATTGACTACGTGGGATGAAGATTGGATCAATCCTACGGCTGATGGGATGATGAATTGGTAAAAGGATAGTTCATGTTTCTTAGATTCGGATGGGGAAATGGAGAACTGGCAGAATCATGTGCATGATGTTTCTGCATTGCACTGCCTCAAGATCACTAAAATTTTTGATGCATCTCCTTAGAGGTAATAAAATTACCCTATTTTGATGGATCTAATAGTGCTGTATTATTTTTGGAAAAGATGGAAAAGGTTGTCCCAAGGCGAAGGTTCTGGGCACTTGATATTTCCATCCACGCAACTTCAGCGCATTGGTGGGATATGCACAAAGGGAGCTTTAAGGATTGGGAGAAAGGCAGCAGGACAATGAGGTTGTGCTTTGAGCAGCCCGCTAAGCCATCAACTAAGCTTTTATATGGCCAAGGTGATCCATGCAAACACCTGGCCATGTGGATGGAGGTTTGAAATGAGAAGACTAGGACCGAATGGGTCCACATGTTTATCCATTCATTAGGGCCAATTCCTGCTACATGGTATTTGGAGACGAAACTACGCTGAGGGACTCACCATTAGATCACAATGAGTGATAGTTTTCTATCAACTTTTGGCCTGGATGGTGGATCAGAGGAATTGGATGAAGCCCTGTAGGATATAGAAGAACTTATCTTTAATGATTCCCAACCTCGAATAGAATGTGTTGCGCCAACATGGGAAGTGTAGATGCAAGATATTGCCAACTGTAGGATTCTGTCAGTAGAAGATAATGAAGAAGATCCAAGAAATATCAACATCCATGAGTCTGAGAGGGAGCGTGCAGTTGCAGGGACCTTGTTAGACATGCTGGATGTAACTAAGCCGCTGAAGTTAAAAGAAGTCAACATTGGGACAGAGGAATAGCCCAAGTTGGCCAAAATAGGATATTATTGGGATGATGACACAATAGGGAAGGTTGCGGAGCTGTTGACAGAGTATCAGGACATGTTCCCCATGAAGTTCTCTGAGATTAAATGAATTGTCAGAGATTTGGGTGTTATGAAGATCACTCTGAAACTAGATGCATGCCTTGTCAAGCAGCGACCATACCGATTAAATCCCATGTATAAGAAGAAAGTGAAATAGGAATTATAGAAGATGGTTGCTGCAAGAATCATTGAGCTTGTGGAGCAGTCTTATTGGGTAGGCCCAATGGTTGTTCAATAAAAGAAAACTAAAGGAGAAACAAGGATTTGCGTGGATTTGTGCAAGATAAATGATGCATGTGTACACGACCCCTTCCCTACTCCATTTTCAGATGAGATCTTGGACGATGTAGGTGGACAAGAGGCTTACTCATTCACTAATGGATTTTCAAGGTATCATCATATCAAAATTGCGCTAGAAGACCGAAGCAAGACCACTTTTACAACAAAACAGGGTTCCTTCCAATACACAGTCATGCCTTTCGGGTTGAATAATGCACATGCTATCTTCTCGCGCGTAGTAGTAGTTGTGTTCAAAGAATTCATGCATAAGTTCTTAGAGGTGTATTTTGATGACTGGACTGTGTTTGGACTGGTAAATAAGCATGTGTCTAACCTACGCATGATGCTTGACACTTGCAGGAAGCATCAGATTTCTCTTAACTTGAAGAAATTTCTATTTTGTGTTCCTTTTGGAATATTGTTGGGCCATATTGTTTGTTAGCAAGGGTTGATGGTAGATCTGACCAATATTGCAGTTATTATCAACCTAGAATTCCCTACCAATGAAAAACAACAACGCTCCATTCTGGGACACATCAGATATTACAGAAAGTTCATTCAAGGCTATGCTCTGATCACTGCACCTATGGAGAAATTGTTGAAGAAGGATGTGTCCATTTTCTGGGATGAGGAATGTCAAAAGAGATTTGAGCTACTGAAGGAAAAGATGGTTACTGCACCCATTATAATATTCCCATGTTGGTTCAAGGTCTTCCATGCACATGTTGATGCATCCGATATAACACTTGGAGCTATTTTAGCGTAGCCCGGAGAAGGAGACATTGATCACCCTGTTTCTTTTTCCAGTAGGAAGCTCTCCAGTGTAGAGCGAAACTACTCAACCACGGAAAGGGAAGGATTGGCCATGGTCTATGCTCTGCAAAAATATAAGCACTATCTACTAGGAGGGCACTTCAAGATGTTCACAGACCACTCTACTTTGAAATACTTGGTCAATAAGCCTGTGTTGGGGGGAGGAATCTATAGGTGGTTGTTGTTATTTCAAGAATATGATTTTTATATCATTGTGAAGCCTGGTAGATTGAATGATGGACCTCATCACCTATCACCCATTGAGAATGGGGAGAAACCAACTAGTCTGGAGGAGGGACTACCTGATGCGTAGCTCTTTTCTATTAAGGTGGTTGATGAACACTTTGCTGATATTATTCACTTTTTGAATACTAGAATTGCACCTGTTGAATATTCGGTGCAACAAAAGAAGGAGTTGGTTTCATGTGCAGCTATTTTAACACTGATTTCTGGTCAATTGTACAAGTTGGGAGTGGATGAAGTGTTAAGAAGGTATGTGTTGGAACATGAAAGGCGGGACATCTTGGTTGAGGCTCATGGAGGAGTGGCAGGAGGCCACTATGCAGGGAAGGCTACTACGCAAAAGGTTTTGCGTGCTGGATTATGGTGGCCCACACTACACAGTGATGCACATGCATACTGTCGAGCTTGTGACACATGCCAAAGAACAAGGAAGTCATCGCGCAGAGATGAAATGCCCTTGTAACCCCAGATGACCCTGCAGGATTTTGATAAATAGGCTATAGACTTTGTTGGACCTATCAATCCTCCTGGGAAGAAGAGTGGTCCATGCTACATCCACAAATTATGTAACAAAATGGGCAAAAGCTAAGCCAATCAAGGATTGTACCACAAATACTATTGCACACTTCATTTTTTAAAATATCCTAACTAGATTTGGGTGTCCAAAAATATTGATGAGTGATAGGGGTACACACTTTGTTAATGAAACCATTGAAGCTCTAACAGAAGAATTTTATATACATCACCAGAAGAGTACTCCTTACCACCCTCAAGCGAATGGCACAGTAGAAGCTTTCAACAAAATACTGGAGAATGAGCTCACAAAGATTTGTAATTCAAATCAGAATGATTGGGATGTGGACATCCCTTCTGTGTTATGGGCTTATAGGACCACATGCAAGAAGTTGACTGGGAAAACACCCTTTAGGATGGTTTATGGGCAAGAAGAAGTTATTTTAATGGAATATATTGTCCCAAGCCTGCGCATCACAACATTCACCAATATGGTTGAGCCTGACATGATGGAGGAACATCTAGGGCAATTGGTTGCCTTAGAAGAGGATCATTTCATTGCTAATTTGTAATATTCCTAATTAGCCCAAGCTAATAGGAATATTCAATTTTGTTTTGTTTCCTGTTTTCATGAATAAAATTGTAAAGGAGGATCAATAAAACTCCTAAATCAGCAAAATAAATCAATGCCCCATGTGAACAAGGTTAAATTTGGGCTGCCTTAATAAAACACCCTTATGTGTGAAAGGGATTGATACATTTGACTAGGTCAACAGGACCAAATCCACAACATTTTCCAAATGCAATGAACCTCCTAGATGCACAGCGCAGAGTCTAGTTGGAGGCTACACATGTGAAAGGAGCTAAATCTTTGAGATGGTTTAGGGTTTTTAAAGACTTTCATCTTATAAAAGGAAGAGGGGACAACAAGAGAAGGTTGTTCATGGTATGATATTTTATGAATATATTATCTGTTTAGACATATATCATTCTCTTGTTTTTTAGCTGAGAATAGTTTTGTTTAGCATTGGGTGTTCCTGATCAGGAATCCCGCCTCTTCCATTGAGTAGCTCTCGGAGAAATCTTGTACATCTTGTCCACTATTAGGCATTTGGCCAAGCTTCATCTTCCAACTACAATGCAAATCCTTTTGAGGGTTTGGTTTTCCTTGTAAGCTGCAGAAAGTGGAGGCTAGATCTGCTCAGATCTAGGCCATTCTAGTGCCCCTTTTCAGTGGGAGATTCTTCTGTTCCATTGACAAGAGTGTATTAGCTGATTGGAGCTTCAGATCTACATCTTGGCATCAGGACAAACTGTTCTTAAAGCTTGCAACACAGTCCGTCTTCCTATATTATGTTATTTGCAAAGAAGAAGTTGCAGGGATTTTTGGCACACTTTTGGGAGAGAGATCTCTAGTGTTGGGAATCTTCCCTTCACTGTGGTGATCCATGTATTACAGATCTAATCCATGTTATATTTAGATTTGATCTGAATAATCTTGTATTTACTTCAGAATTTCTGAATCATTCCGTAGATCTGCTGCATAAGATCTCAGATCTAGTCCATGTACTACATGTTTTGCTCAAAACCCCAAGGGGCATTAGTAGAGGAGCCTTTCTAGTGTACAGATCTGATATAGATCTAAATTTTTGTACACAGATCTACTCTAGATCTGAAGTGTAATATACTGTTGTTTCAGCCAATAAAAATAACATTGTCAAGCTTGTTCAGTAATTTCCTATGGTTGCAGCACCTCATTCTTGAGGATTTCTTCATCTAAATTCTTTTATTTCCTATTCTATAATGTCTGGGATTCAATATAACTCTGCATTGCTGATGAAAATGAAATTATTGAGCCTCCATATTTTCCTCCTGCTTTCATTTTGCTAAACTGTGTTATTTTCTGAGCAGTATTGTTTTGTATTGCTGCAGTCCCTTACTTGGGAAATTTTCAAGCCATACTAGGTGTGGGAGGTCTGTTTACCTCACTTAGTTTGATTTGTTTCTGATATCCTCTTGGATTTGGGTCTTAGATTATCAGATATAAGGGATCCAAGGGCTAATCTTGATTGATGTAGCATACATTTCTGAAAAATGCATTTTTCAGACATGCATTGCTGACAGTCCCATTTTGGGGATATTACAGTGGTATCAGAGCATCATCTTGGCACAGCCTATGATTTCTTAAGAAGCCAATATGCCTTCCATAGAAGGAGAGCCTGTGCTTTCTTAAGAAGCCAATATTCCTTCCACAGAAGGAGAGCCTCTTACTGTGCATGTGCATAAGCTTTACCTTGGAGGTGCAGCACTACTACTCTCAAGGCTTCTTCTTCTGACACTTGACGTAGCTGGAAGTATGTGTCAAGCTTCCTTACCCAAGACTTCGCTGAGTCCTTAGGTGACCCATCAAAAGTAGGTAGAGAGAATCTACCCAAAGTGTGTTGCATGCACCCTGTTAGAGTTGGTCCTTACAGCCCTCTGTCAGAGATCATTTCTCTTTTTTCATTTCATTTTTAGGTGTCTCGCTCGATTCACTTCGTTGCAATTCGCTAAGGGCATGCCATTGACTGACGAAAGGGTTTGGCTCTCTTGTTTTCCCTCATGCTTGTACCTGCTGGGTTGGTTAAAACTCCTTACAATTCATCAAAGTTCAGTTCATGTCATTCACAGTCATAAATGATTATTTTGGTCAAAAAGAGTCTTTTAGTTTTTGAGTCTAGGGTTCAGTATTTTTACATGTTTAATAAATGCCCACAGACCATGAGGAGCATTTCAATAAGTTTTTAATTCAAAATTTTCATCATTAAATATGCTCGAGAGGACATTTCTTGTTCAAAACTCTGTTTTGAATAAGAAATTGTTGAATTCATTATTTGTAATAATCATGTATTTTTCCGCCATGAAGATTTCAAAGCAGACTCTGGTTTTCCTTTTCCAAACATAAACGCCAAAATCCCTGCAAAAATCAAATAATTTCACCAGTCCAAACTTAGAAAATCAGTGAAAAAGCAGAAGACAGAAGTTGAATTAAATGAAAAGTGCCAAAAGTCAAAAAACATTACAGAATGGGTTTTTGGAGAAGAAAAAATGAAAACCATCTCTATATAAGATTTTCCTCAAATTCATATATCCATTTGCATCAAAAAACATTCACAAAATCTCATAGAGAAATCGGGTTTTGGAGTGAAAGAGCAAGTCTGTGTTTTAGAGAGGCCCTGACTGTGTGTGAAGATTGAGTGCGACGCATAGGAGAGGGGCGCGGCGCAGAAGATTGACGCGGCGCATTGGGCTGAAGTTGACAGTGTCTTTTTCCACAGGTGCGGCGTACCCACAGAGTGCGGCGCACTGGGTGTGCGTGCGGCGCATAGAGCCCTAAGGTCGAAATTCATACCCGCTCCTCCAAAACTCATTTCAAATCGCTTCATTCGCCTCCAAGTAAGTCCACAAGGCTGGTGCAGTGATTTTATTTATGTGTGATGTGTTTAGAAGTGAAGATATTGGTGTTTGAAATTTATGAAACATTTAACCCTATATCCACATCCAAAACTGCTCCATGAAGCCAAGAGGTCTGTTAAAACTTGAAGTTGTGGTGTTTGAACTTTCAAAACAGACATTTTTGCGTTCGTTGTCATTATCGTTTGTCACTATTATCACCGCCATATTGTCATATCACGCTCCATATCCTAGAGATTCCATTTCATATCCCTATACCCTTTGTCCCATGTGTTAATACCCAAACCCCATCACTGGCTACCACATCCCTTCATTGAAAAACTCTTAATTTCCATAGCATTCAACGGCTAGCTTATGTCCTTGATTTCATTTTTATATTCCCATTTCATTGACTCTTGTCCCTAAACTACCCCCCTATCACTATCACTCTATCACTATCACCCATTCCTATTAATTATAATCCCCAAATCCCCATACAGTCAAACAATGACTATCTTCACATTCAAAACTCACTTGACAGTCCTTTTCCCACTGTGGTATTTCTTATAGCACTTTGATATATATGTGACCATTTGGGCATTGAAACAAATACACCAATTGCTCATTTCCCAACCAACTAAGCACACAGTTGACAAACACATTTCAACACCATGTCAGAGACAGATTCACCATATGAGCAGGGATACGAGCAGGACAGTGATTCTATAGCAGAACTAAATGTGCCAAGGAGATCTCACAAAAGTGGCAGGCATGTCAGGGAGGAGCCCACTTCTTTGACACAATTGCAGGCTTGTCCGCTTGCAATGGATTGTTTTCAGCGTCAGTCATGCTTCTAGTATTGTGAGATGATTGCCCGAACTCAGCATCATCATGAGTTAGCTCACTTGTTTGTCTTACATTTGCATAACGGTCGTGTAAACCTTGCTGGAGTGAATTTCACTTTGTCACCAAAGACTATTTCTGAGGCGGTACTGTGATGGTCAAAATACGTTAGAAGAGTGGAATGTTTACGCAATTGGATAGAGCATATTATGAGCCTTATATCAGACCTGGATATTTGAGGCAGTTGAGAAGGGTTTTTCCATTCCGATTTCTGAAGGATGAGTATGCACCATTGATGAATCTCATCATTCGTTATTTCAGTTGTGAAGGGCGCTTTTCACGCTTGTATGCATATCGCATTCGGTTGTTGATGCATTTCACGAGAGTGCGGTTGATGAGCATTCCATATTTCATGTACCGTAATATAGAGCGGATGACGGTCCTTGTATAGAAGAAGATCCCAGCGCAGCAGCATAACAGCATATATCATTACGCGCTCATCAAGATCATGGTGGTACATCAGCTTACACAGCAGGGCATTGCTTGGGAGGAGTTCATTTCCCGTGATTTCTTTGCAGCGCCACAGCCTCCTCCCGAGGTAGTTCATGATGAGGGAGAGCCTTCACACCAGTTTGATATTCCTGAGATTGAGCCTATCAGTGCGCCAGTGGCAGTTACATATCAGAGAGGCGCTAGAGCCTTGTTTGCAGCATCATGACGAGTACTATCTCCACTCGGGGTGGAAGGGGTCTTGTTGACTTCATCAGCAGCGCGAGTACTATCTCCACATGGCGTGGAAGGGGTATTTCCTTTGACATCATCACAAGTGCAGGTTCAGGATAGAGGCAAGAGGCCGATGTAGGATGAGGGCCCCTCAAGTGGCCAAGATACTGAGTTTATATTGATTGATGTTGATGCGAGCTCTCCCAGCTCAAAGCTGAGGGAGGTCATCCAAGAGCAGAAAGCCGAGATTGGCACTTTGACCGAGAAATTACAGAGAGCACAGTGGGTGATAAAATAATTAGAGAAGTGGAACAGACAACTAGAGGATCAGGAAATGATCTTGGACTTGCAGAAGATCCGTGAAGACCGAGAATTGGCTCGAAAGAGACCAGGTGACATGACACCCATTGAGCGGAAGATTTGGCTTGAGAGAGTCAACAGGAATCTGGAGAAGTTTTTGTTGAAGGCCAATAGAGACAAAGACATGCTCCGTCAATAGAAAAATCACTATTGGGCCCGCACTCACATTTGCAAAGCTAGGATGAAGATCCTGAAGGCTAGATTGAGGAAAGCACTGAAATGGCAGAAAAGGCCTGATTCGCTTAGAATTTTGGCCGAGGCTTCCTTAGCTGAGCATGAGACATGATGGGATACCTTCACTCTGAATTTCAGCAAATTTGGAGATTTTTTTGTCATTTTTGAAAATTTTGGTTGCAAAATAGGTTTTTCCGCCCGACGTGTCGCACCACCCGACGCGCGCTTATGATTGGGATATCTTCTGGAGGAAAATTTTTCATTTTTGGGTGTGTCATGATATATTATGTATTTTCAGGAATGGCCGAAGCATGTCATCACATTCTGGGCTGCCTAAAGGGCCAAAAACACCATGAATGTCACCTTTTTGCCACCTTTTGCACCAGTAGGAAGTAGTCTTGGGCGAATGAAGTTTTGGAGGGGAAAATGAGCTCCAAATTGAAAAATTCCACTTGGGTTGGATAAAAGACATCCAGGGATTTCCAACGAGCTATCATGAGCTTGATTTTGACTTTGGAAGTGCCCCAAAAATAGGTCCAAAGTAGCGCGGTGCATAGAGCTTCTGAGCGCGGCGCATAGAGAATTTTGACCCAATTTTTGCCTTCCAGCTCAGAAATTCGGCCAGTTTTGACTAGTTTCACCTCTTGATGTAATTATTGATCTAGCTTGATGTAATTTGGTAACCATGATGTAATTTTGGCATGTATTTACTTGTTCTAGATGATTCATTCACTAAAATGTGAAAATTAAATGAATGAATCAGTTTCCTTCCTTTTAGAGGCAAGTTGTTTGGCTGCATAGATTTCAGCTCCTTGTTTAGAATTGGTTCAAACTGCTCCTAGAAGGGTGAGATTGACCCCTAGAGGCATGGGAAGGGGTTAGGATGGTATATATATTGTATTTTCTAAGACATTTTACAGTTTGGACTCTTGAGAAAAGTTTGGCACTCCATTGTATATCCATATTTCAGTTTTTGGCAAAGGAAAGACCAGAGTTTTGCAGCACTTGTTGGGATTCTTGTGGCTTCTGAGTTTTGATGATGTTATTCTCATGTTATTGCAAGTTTCATTAATGTTATATGTATGCCATTTCCTTTCTCTGTGCTTCTGAATTAAACAAATGATTAATTGAGGTAGAATTCATTGATATGATGATGCTCTGCCTTAGACTTTTGTTTAGTTTTACATGTTTTTCTTCAGTTTGAAGAGGATCCTTGTCCTCTCTTGCTCTCTTCAACTCCTCAGCTGTCTTTTCAATCCATTCACTTGATCCAAGACATCAAATCCACTGCCTATCTCGCCCCAACTTGAACTCTGCAAGAAATTGGCCTCATCCCCAAGCCCAAAAATTGTCTTTCCCCTTTTTCCAACAAAACCCCTAAAAATCAAAATCAAACCCTCCTATCTATTTACTAGCCTAAAATCATTATCCATTATAAGTCATCTCAGGCCCTATTGGACATCTTTTGCCAAGATAGACCTAGAGAGAGCCCTCTCCTGTCCTCGTAGGGCTAGCTACGAGGCTGAGCATGGTTTGATGTTGCCTTGAGTTTTACCTTATTTCAGCCTAAGGTAGATTCGAGCACTAACATAGTGGCGACCATACTGGGGAATCAATGATTTGATTGTTGGTGTTGTTCATTTCATAAGTTATAGACGGAGCCTGAAGTCACGCCAGGTAGCCTTCAAACTGCACATTGCTCTGCAAGTGCATAGTAGATAAACATTGCTTCAGTCAATCTCCAGTTTAGCTTGTGAATGTGACACTTGATTTGCGAATTACCCCAGTACATCAAATCGTTTTAGACTTTGGGTGATTGATTCTAGAAGTCGATAAGCTGAAAGCAATTGGTTGTGTCCCTTTGATTTTTGAATAGATCAACACATTGGCTTCAAGAAGGCATACTAGACCAAATCCTGATCCAAATCCACCTCCAGTGTATGAAAACCCCAACCTGATCCCAAGAATTTTCCGTCGAGAAGGTCCCATCATTCCTTTGGTCAAATCTCACTCATACCCTACTGTTTTTGAATACATTGAAGATATTGAGTTTGACGATCAGTTCGAGTTGTCATTGTTTGAAACCAAATCTAAAAGCGCTACTGGTTCTACCGTCATAAATCCTGAGTTTATCAAGTATCTAGAAGTTGAACAAGAAAATAGATCTATTGATAATTACATCCTGAATCTTCAGAACTCTATTGTGGCAACCAACATCCCTAAATTCATAGAGTCCGCTTCTGAAACTTTTGGTCCATCAGTGGTTACTTCTGATTCACAAGTTCACGCTGAACCTTCTTTCATTCCGACCATTCTAGTACAACCATCGATATCTAATCAGCAATCAGCAGTAATTTCTCCTCCATCTCCCCCGCATACACCTCGTACACCTACTATTCATACTCCGCCCGTTTCTCCAAGACAGATTATAAATCCACCAAGAGCAATGGATGCTAGATTCGCATCGCTTATCTTACCTCATAATTTGGATCCTATGCTAGTTGATTATCAGAGTAAGATTCCTTTGTTTGATGGCACTCCTCAGAGTGTGCCTGCTCAGCAACATATTGATAAAATGGCAGACTTTTTTGATCTACATGAAATTGATGAAGAGAATGTCACTATGAGGTTGTTTGTGCAAACTTTCGGAGGGGAGGTGCGTAAATTGTTCAGAGCATTACAGCCTGGAAGTATTGCTACGTTGGCCGAACTTCACAGACAGTTTCTAGATCGGTGGGAAATAAAGAGAGATCCACTTCAAATTACTTCCGAGTACACCAAGATCAGGCGCAATCCTGGTGAGTCCGTCCAAGACTATATTATCAGATTTAATACGGTTTATAATGCAATTCCAGATGATTTGAGGCCTTCCAAGAAATCAGTTTTTCTTAAGTTCCCAGATGGTTTTGAGATGGCTTATTCATTACGAGATAGAGAATTTCCTACCTTGGAGGACATGCAGAAGATTGTCGTGAGTGTTGAGGTGAATTTGAATGACAAAAGAGCTAGACTGAAAGCGGAGAAGAAAGTTGTGATCAAGGAAGAAGCTTATACATCCACAGTGTTAGCGCTCGAATCTGCCTCGGGCTGAAGAAGGCGAGGTTCGAGGCAACATCAAACCAACCTTTGCCTCGTAGCTAGCCCTACGAGGACAGGAGAGGGCTCTCTCCGTCAATCTCGATAAAATGAACAATAGGGTGCGAGATGACTTAAAAAGGGAACTGATTCTAGGCTAGTAAAGAGATAGGTAAGTTTTTAATAAATGTTGGGGTTTTCTGGGCTGTGTGGGGCAAAGACAGCAAGAGCAGAGATTAAATGAAAAACGCAGATTATCTCTTGAGGAAAGGTAAGCATGAAGTTTAACAATCAAATTGGAACTATATGGAGTGAAAGACCGCTGCGAGGTTGACAAGGGCAATAATTGAATCCTTATCAAACAGAAGAAATTACACAAAACATGAAAGCTTCTCCAGGGCAGAGCAGCAAGCTGAATTCTGCCCTTCTCACTTAGAAACATTCAATATTGAAATGGCGATTAATGAACTATGAACATAACGATGACATATGAAACAAAAGGAAAAACATTTGCTAAATTTCAAGCCACAAGAATCTCAAGAAACAGAGCTGTATTTCTCCATTAAAATCTCTGTCAAACTGTACAATAAAACTCTGTTTTTCTCCTACACTAGCTCTCAGAACTCTCTCTCCCCCTCCTCAAACAATTTTACAATACATTAATAAACTCAGAGATGGGGAAAACAAATCGATGAGAATAGGGGGGAAGTTTCACCTAAAATCTTGAAAATAGGAAAACTCTGCTCTAAAAGGAATAGCGTTGTATTTGTTTGTTGATGACCAATGAATTGGTAGAACCTGTAGCTGAATTTTCTGAACTGCAACTGAAGACCCAAAATGGACTAACCGATTCGATTTGCTTTGCTGGGATAGTTATCTGCACTTCTGGCTTCTGACTTTGATTTCCACGTTATTTTTACCATTTGAAAATCTCTGGAGCGCAGATCATTGGAATGTAACTGAAGTCAGAAATAGACCCTCTGACCCTATTTATCTGCTAAGGTATATATTCTTCACTTTATTTTTAGCTTTGACTTTCAATATTCAAATAAAAACTAATTTTAAATAAACATAGCTTTTGAATTTTTCCTTTGACAAAACTCCGCCATTTCCAGGTGCGTTTTCTCCCTTTCGTTGCTAACTTGTTTAATGCAGTTGAAAGTTAGTAGTTACTCTTCTCTAATGATAGAAAACAACTCTGTGCTCAAATACCGTTCTCCAGCACTTGGAAGAATCATTGTTATCAACTTACTTGCATTCTCTGGTCGTTTTCCAACTTTTAAAGTGGCTGCAAATGCTGCACCTGATGATATGCCTTGTATCTTGTCAAATCTGCGGACCTGTCCCTTGAAAGTGTGCATCAGGATTATCAGGATTGCTTATGGTTTATATGTAACCAAGTCATGAAAATAACCTGTATCATATGAAAGAGCAGGTGTCCCAAAAATCTATTTCATATGACAAATTTGCCTTCAGCATCGGCGTGAAGAACATATCGACCTGCGTACCATTTTCTACAGCGCATCATCTGAAATAATTAGTCACTGGACAAGAAATTCAATGGCCTCTTCTTATAAATAACTGCATATCCATTCACTGATATTATACACCGCGGAGTAGGGCGAAGGCGCTGGAATTTGACTGATTATGTTAATATTGTAAAATCAAAATGTCAATGCCATCATATTGCTCTTCTATCCAACTGGAAATCAGCTCCACCGATTTTAGATTCTAATTGATGGGAAAACCACGTTAAAACCCTCTGTCTGTAAGGATGCCACCACTTCATGTCCATCGAACTTTATCAATCAAGCACATCTCCTTTAGAAATACAATTTACTCAGGTGTTTGGCTATCTTTAAAGTGCTGGGCCTGTCTAAGTTGATCTGTGATTAAGTGTAATGCAGCGTTTTTCATGGCAATCTTTGAAGCCAATGTGGGTATAAAAAGAAACCCATATTAAAAAACTGAAAACTACAGCTTTTCCCTGTGAAAATCTTTCGGGACAAACTCTTTATCAAATGCGACAACCTTTCCATGAACTCCTGGCATGACTTCAGAATTTCAATCGCCATTTCATCTTATATTTGCATGAAATCGAGCTCGATATGCGTTCCAGCAAATCAACATGCTATACCATAATGACATGGCTCTGCTTTAGTGGCATAAAAACTATCATGCAAGTCGAGGGAGCCAATTTCATACGAAACTGGGCGCGCAAAACACAATTTTCTGAGTGATGTTTTAAGTGGGTCGCATGCGCTCAAGTGGGTCGCATGCCACAAGTGGGTCGCATGCGTTCAATTTTTCACTGGCCAAAACGCCCAAGTGGGTCGCATGCCTCAAGTGGGTCGCATACGCCCAAGTGGGTCGCATGCCCTCCAAACCCTGTCAACACTTCTGCAATTTGTCTTCGGCCTTCATAAACACGACTTCGATATTTTGAGCCTATGCATGCTTCAATGCACAAGTAATTTGATGAGTGAACAGAGAATATTGTTCAACCAAATCCAACTGAGCATGGCGCACCATAAAAAACAAAAGCTCTAGAACCAATACCCGACAAAGGGCATGTGGGTGAACTATATTCCAAAAAAGGAATGATTCAATCTCCATCCATGCTATGCTTGGAGAAACCGCAAAAACATTTTCATCACATGCAACATAGAAGGAAACATAATCTCCCAAGTAAAATTTGCAATAAAATCTGAACGAGAAATATTTGGAAATTAAGCCTGCAGTGTGGATACATAAATGGTTTCTTGCACCATGACATCTAAATCTAATCAAGCCTTCGTTTCCTCTGATATTTTAACCATAAAATTGATAACCCCATCTGCAATAAAATATCATACCAAAAAGGAAACTCTGTAATCCAGAATTTGTGGCTTATTCTCCAACTTTGCTTTGGGTATTGTGTTTCTGATCAACTGACTGATGGATTTCTGTTTGTCTCACAGGGTATAGAGCTGGCTGTTGAAGCTGAAACAAGGCTGCCATTTGAAGAGTTGGAGAATTTGCAGCATTTTGACAAATTACATATTCATCATAAAAGCATATTTGATGACTTCTTCTTCAAAACAGGGTTTTGAAGAAGAATCAATCTCGCCTTATTTATGATGACATTCCTAAAATGAAGACTTATTGAACCTTCCTCTAGCCTACCTCTGAAGACTAAACCATGAACTCCAGAATTACTCTTTAATGACTGCAAATAAGGAGAAATGAACCTTGGTGAATTTGATTGCAGCGGACTGACAAGACGGAGTCTAACATTGGCTCCAATGGGGATGGCAGTTGCCGCTTCTTGGAGGTGCCAAGAACCGCAGAGCTTTGGGAGAGCAGACAGTGCCTCCATCCATTGGGCGATGGAATCATTATTCTTACAAACAAACTAAAGACTGATAACTCAGTTTATTAACTAGAAATTCGACTCACACTGACTTGATGCAAACTGAAATGACTGAATTAAAACAAAAACTTTCTGAAAAGGGCAGTAGTCCATCAAGCTTTAACATCATGATGGCAACCGCCTGCATACTGATGTGATATATACAATCATGTATGATGGGCCTTCCAATGCAACCAATCCAGCAGATGGCTACACCTCAAATTTTTGCTCTTACTCTCTTCAAGTAGGCAGAATGCTAAACCTGTAGGCAACTCAACACAATCACTGAAACCAAAGCTCATGAAAATAAACCAGGCAACATTTATCCTTTCTAATGCTTGCAGAAGAATGCTGAAGGGATCTTGAAAATCCTGAAGCACTAGCCTATCAGCTGCAAAAATACTAGTATTCACCTCACTCTGATCTGAAAGGACAATTGATTTCTGAGGGATAGAGATGCACAAATCTGCCATCTGAGTGTTAGCTGTAGGTTCCTTGACCATGAGAAATTCTGGCATATATTCCTCAACTTCATGATCTAGGTCATTTTTAAACAGAGAACAATCTTCAAGATTATCAAACATGACAGCCTTATCATCTTTGTGAAGGAAAAAATTATCTGTTTGCTGATCTACATAACTGATTACAAGACAGTCATCTTTTTCAACAGGGGAAGAGATTTCACCAACAGTTTCCTGACTATGTGTGCACTGCAAATCTGTTGTAGCTTCGGCTGAAACATGACCTTTCAAAAGTAGATCTATCTCATCTTCAGACAAAGGTGACAATGCTTTTTGTTTTATTCTGCTTAAACAGTAATTATCTTCATATGATAGGGCATTCAAAATATCATTCATTACTGAGTTATTGAAAGGAGATTTATCACTTACTTGCACAAAGATCTCATTCTGATTTTCATGAACTGACTGAATCACCTCTTCATGAAGGCTGTGTTCTAATGATGAGCTGATAGTATGACTGAGAACATTTGGATCCATTACTGTGTCTTCTGCATCCCAGATGATTTCAACAGCAGAGTTCTCCTTGATGGGCTTTAGCACAAGATATGCTTGGTCATCCTGATCTGAATCTGAATCTGAAGTAGTTGTCTGGACATTATCACAATCTGCAATTGGAACTGGACTTTCTTGCATGCTGCTGTCTTCCGTGGGCAGATCTGAAATGACATTCTGCCTTTCATCATTTTCAGCCATATGGCCATCAACCTGCTGCAAAGTCTCCTGAGCACCTTGATAGGTATCATTTAGGTTCTCTTCATGTTGCTGCAATGGATTCTCATATAGAGCCTCCATGATTTCATCATTCATGAAATTATCATCTTCATAATATTTCTCCAGGCTTTCAATAAAAGAATAAGCATGTTTGTAACAGTCATGAACTAAATTTAATGATGGATAAGACATTTGATATCTTTCAATGAACAGGGCATGAAAGTCCTTTAAACAGTAAATACAGGCCAGCGGCAAATTTTCATACCATGACTGAGCTTCACCTTCCAGAGTGGCCAGGAATATCTTCATCAAGCAATCTTCAGGAAATTCCACCTTCAACTTGCGAATATGCATGTGAAATCTAACCAAATGTAAAGCAGCATCTTTCTTACCATCATTGTTAAACGTAGGCAGATTCCTCGACCAATCCACCTTGGGCATCTTATTCGGAAAACCTGGAATGTGATCTCGGCTCAAGGGAGCATATCTTCTCGTGATCCGGTCCATCTTGAAAATCTCACAGCTACTGATCTCCCTGCAGTGAAGTCACCATGAAGGATTTGATTGTCTGGATTTTTTAGTGTGTGAAGTCGCCAGGTGAATGATTTCAGCCTTGCAGTGTCTGACTGTTGTCCACCATCAGCAATCGGATCTAAACTCTGTTATCCTTTACCGGGGAAGATCATCCCCAGTATGGTCGCCACTATGTTAGCGCTCGAATCTGCCTCAGGCTGAAGAAGGCGAGGTTCGAGGCAACATCAAACCAACCTTTGCCTCGTAGCTAGCCCTACAAGGACAAGAGAGGGCTCTCTCCGTCAATCTCGATAAAATGAACAATAGGGTGCGAGATGACTTAAAAAGGGAGTTGATTTTAGGCTAGTAAAGAGATAGGTAAGTTTTTAATAAATGTTGGGGTTTTCTGGGCTGTGTGGGGCAAAGACAGCAAGAGCAGAGATTAAATGAAAAACGCAGATTATCTCCTAAGGCAAGGTAAGCATGAAGTTTAACAATCAAATTGGAACTATATGGAGTGAAAGACCGCTGCGAGGTTGACAAGGGCAATAATTGAATCCTTATCAAACAGAAGAAATTACACAAAACATGAAAGCTTCTCCAGGGCAGAGCAGCAAGCTGAATTATGCCCTTCTCACTTAGAAACCTTCAATATTGAAATGGCGATTAATGAACTGTGAACATAACGATGACATATGAAACAAAAGGAAAAACATTTGCTAAATTTCAAGCCACAATAATCTCAAGAAACAGAGCTGTATTTCTCCATTAAAATCTCTGTCTAAACTGTACAATAAAACTCTGTTTTCCTCCTACACTAGCTCTCAGAACTCTCTCCTCCCCTTTACAAATGATTTTCCAATACATAAATAGGACCAAGAGAAAAAGAGATTGACCCAAAACAGGGAATCTGTTTTATTATCATTAACAAATAAAACTAAAAACCAATCAGCTTTCCTGAAGATAAAATAGCGCTCCTTCTTCTACTCAAATCTGTTGATGACTGATGAATAGGAAAAATCTGGAGCTGAACTTTCTGAACTGCAGCTTGAAGACCCAAAATAGACCAACCAATTTGATTTCCTTGCTGGGATAGTTATCTGCTTTTTGACTTCTGACTTTGATTGCCACGTTATTTTTACCATTTGAAAATCTCTGGAGCGCAGATCATTGGAATGTAACTGAAGTCAGAAATAGACCCTCTGACCCTATTTATCTGCTAAGGTAGATATTCTTCACTCTATTTTTAGCTTTGACTTTCAATATTCAAAATAAAAACTAATTTTAAATAAACATAGCTTTTGAATTTTTCCTTTGACAAAGCTCTGCCATTTGCAGGTGCGTTTTCTCCCTTTCGTTGTTAATTTGTTTAATGCAGCGTTAGTAGCGGCTCTTCTCAATGGAAGAAAAACAAATCGTGTGCCTGAACACTGCTTCCGCCGCTGGAAGAATCATTGTTATCAACTTACTTACATTCTCTGGTCGTTTCCCAACTTTTAAAGTGGCTGCAAATGCTGCACCTGATGATATGCCTTGTATCTTGTCAAATCTGCGGACCTGTCCCTTGAAAGTGTGCATCAGGATTATCAGGATTGCTTATGGTTTGTATGTAACCAAGTCATGAAAATAACCTGTATCATATGAAAGAGCAGGTGTCCCAAAAAACTATTGCATATGACAAATTTGCCTTCAGCATCGGCGTGAAGAACATATCGACCTGCGTACCATTTTCTACAGCGCATCATCTGAAATAATTAGTCACTGGACAAGAAATTCAATGGCCTCTTCTTCTTATAAATAACTGCATATCCATTCACTGATATTATACACCGCGGAGTAGGGCGAAGGCGCTGGAATTTGACTGATTATGTTAATATTGTAAAAGCAAAATGTCAATGCCATCATATTGCTCTTCTATCCAACTGGAAATCAGCTTCACCGATTTTAGATTCTAATTGATGGGAAAACCACGTTAAAACCCTCTGTCTGTAAGGATGCCACCACTTCATGTCCATTGAACTTTATCAATCAAGCACATCTCCTTCAGAAATACAATTTACTCAGGTGTTTGGCTATCTTTAAAGTGTTGGGCCTGTCTAAGTTGATCTGTGATTAAGTGTAATGCAGCGTTTTTCATGGCAATCTTTGAAGCCAACGTGGGTATAAAAAGAAACCCATATTAAAAAACTGAAAACTACAGCTTTTCCCTGTGAAAATCTCTCGGGACAAACTATTTATCAAATGCGACAACCTTTCCATGAACTCCTGGCATGACTTCAGAATTTCAATCTCCATTTCATCTTATATTTGCATGAAATCGAGCTCGATATGCGTTCCAGCAAATCAACATGCTATACCATAATGACATGGCTCTGCTTTAGTGGCATAAAAACTATCATGCAAGTCGAGGGAGCCAATTTCATATGAAACTGGGCGCGCAAAACACAATTTTCTGAGTGATGTTTTAAGTGGGTCGCATGCGCTCAAGTGGGTCGCATGCCACAAGTGGGTCGCATGTCGAATTTTTCATCGCCAAAACGCCAAGTGGGTCGATGCCTCAGGCGGGTCGCACGCCTGCGGGGTCGTATGCCTCCAAACCCTGTCAACACTTCTGCAATTTGTCTTCGGCCTTCAGAAACACGACTTAGATATTTTGAGCCTATGCATGCTTCAATGCACAAGTAATTTGATGAGTGATCAGAGAATATTAATATTCTGTTCAACCAAATCCAACTGAGCATGGCGCACCATAAAACACAAAAGCTCTAGAACCAATACCCGACAAAGGGCATGTGGGTGAACTATATTCCGAAAAAGGAATGATTCAATCTCCATCCATGCTATGCTCGGAGAAACCACAAAACATTTTCTATCACATGCAACATAGAAGGAAACATAATCTCCAAGTAAAATTTGCAATAAAATCCTCGAAATTTAGAAATTTTTGGAAATTAAGCCTCCTAGCAGATACATAAATGGCTTCTTGCACCATGACATCTAAAGCTAATCAAGCCTTCGTTTCCTCTGATATTTTAACCATAAAATTGATAACCCCATCTGCAATAAAATATTATACCAAAAAGGAAACTCTGTAATCCAGAATTTGTGGCTTATTCTCCAACTTTGCTTTGGGTATTGTGTTTCTGGTCAACTGACATGATGGATTTCTGTTTGTCTCACAGGGTATAGAGCTGCTGAAGATGAAACAAGGCTGCCATTTGAAGAGCTGGAGAATTTGCAGCATTTTGACAAATTACATATTCATCATAAAAACATATTTGATGACTTCTTCTTCAAAACAGGGTTTTGAAGAAGAATCAATCTTGCCTTATTTATGATGACATTCCTGAAATGAAGACTTACTGAACCTTCCTCTAGCCTACCTCTGAAGACTAAACCCTGAACTCCAGAATTACTCTTTAATGACTGCAAATAAGGAGAAATGAACCTTGGTGAATTTGATTGCAGCAGACTGACAAGACGGAGTCTAACACACAGATCAGATACTTTGCAAGGTAGAAAAAATGTTTGAAAGGTTCACTCTTGATAAGCCCGAACCGCAGATTCGAAATCCCAATTACCATGGTCAGCAGCAGCCTCAATTCAGAATAAAACAACGAGAACATAGAGCACAGGAACCGGCATCCCAGCAGCAAGTAAAGACACCTCTTCAGCAGAATTTTTTTGGTCAAGATTTAGACGATGAAGATGATGTAGTAGGGGAGAAAAATCACTTCTTTACTCCCGATGATTTGCCCATTTATATCACCGAAGATGAGGAGTATGCAGAAAGTTCAGCAGTACATAGAGATGAGGATTTTATCTTGGCTAATGATGCAGCGCTTGAAGAAGAGTCAAATGAATATCAAAGAGGTTACATGAATGCTCTGTCAGCTCAGCAGAAGCAATATTCTCTTAGAAACAGAGATGTACCAGTCAATCCAGTCCAGAAAAGAAAGGAAGTTCCAACTAAAAATGATTCACCAGTTGCACAAAATAAAGCAAAAGAAATAGTTGATCCCGCTGCCACTAAGTCATCATCAACAGAAAAGTCAAATCAGCCAACTAAATCGAAAGAGAAGGCTGATAAGAGAGATGTTCCAGCAAAAGAGATCGAAAATACTTCAGCCTTTAGCTTGGAGAACGAGATTTCTAAATTGAAGGTATCCATTCCCTTGACTGAAATAATGAAGAACAGCAGTTATAGAGGTCAAGTGTCTAAGATTTTGAATTTCGATCCTATGTCTAATATGGTGAATATTGAAGATGATCAACCTGAACTGATATTTGGACCAGCTTTATATGGTGAGTCTCCGGACAGCGAAGTGCCTTCTTTCTATATCAGTTTAAGATTGCATGAGTTTGTATTGCATAATGCCATGTTCGATTCTGGTGCTTCCCATAATCTTATGCCGAAAGCAATCATGGAGAAGTTGGGTTTAGACATCACCAGGAAGTACAATGATCTTTATTCATTTGATTCTAGCAGGGTGAGATGTATTTGGCTCATTAAAGACTTGGTTGTAAGTTTGGATCAGATTCCTACAAAGAATGTTTTGATGGACGTTGTTGTAGCAGACATTCCGCCCAGATTTGGTATGTTGCTTTCCAGATCTTGGGGAGCAAAGTTGAAAGGGACATTACAGTTAGATTTCTCCTATGCAACGATTCCTGTGTTTGGCCAAATGAGAAAGTTGTATTGGGAACAAAAAATGAAATACATGATCACAACCAAGGAGAAACCGGTAAATCATCCGATCAACTATGTACATAAAGATTTAGAGTCTTTTGTTTTGTTTGCCGATAGTTTTAATGATGTAGATAGTCAGTTAGTTCAAGAAGAAGATATTCCAGAGATTACCAAAAATTTCAGAGAATTTTTGCAAAAAGAAAGGCAGAAACCGGAAAGCACAGTTGGGCAATCAGCCAAAGACAGTGGACAGCAAGCAGAAAAAACAGAGCTAGCACAATTTCAACACTTAGAAGAAGACGAAGAGGGTCTATGGACCATGGATTTCGATGGAGCAGTTGGGAGTGATGGTGCTGGAATTGGTATTTAGGTACGTAGCCCTTTTTCCGCCCCAAGAAAAGTACCAAGCAATGTACGGGTATGTTCTTATAAATTAGCATTTGACTGTTCAAACAATGAGGCTGAGTATGAAGCTCTGATTGCTGGCCTAAAGATTCTTAGGAAGCTGAATGCTAAAAGAATTGCAGTTTATGGTGACTCTGAATTGGTGATTAAGAAAGTAAAGGGTGAATACCAAACAAAGCATCCCCGGATGCGGGCTTATCGGAATGTTGTCCTTGATATTTTGAAACATTTTTCAGATTATACCTTGACTTGTATTCCTCGCATCCAAAATGGAATTGCAGATGCATTTGCTAAGGCAGCAAGTAACTTGAATATCCCAATGAATTCAAGCAATAAGTTTGAGATCCATGTGAAGCACCGTCCTACCATCCCCGATAATCAAATATGTTGGCAAGTCTTTCAAGATGACGATGAGATTAATGATTTTCTGCAAAATAAAGGTAAGTTCAAAGATACCTCAATTGATGTAGAATTTGACGATGGTGATAATGTTCAAATCAATGAAATGGAAGTGTTGCAGCTTAAGGATAATGTTATTCCTAAAGACTTGATACCTTTAGAAGAACTCTTTGATCAGGATGATGTAGCTAAGAAGCCTACCTTACGGCTGACTGAGAGAGGAGTCGAAGATGTGAATATTGGAACCGCTGAGAATCCGAAAATGGTGAAGTTATCCAAATCATTGTCACCCAAGGTAAAAGATGAATATGTGATTTTGTTGTCTTCATTTGCCAATGCTTTTGCGTGGGATTATTCAGATTTAAAGACGTATGATACGAATATAATTCAGCATACTATTCCAATCAAGCCTAATCAGAAGCCTTTCCGTCAGAAGTTGAGGAGAATCAATCCGAAGCTGCTACCATCAATTGAGAAGTAGGTAAACAGGTTGTACAAGTCAGGAATCATTGTTCCTATCAGATTTTCTGATTGGATTTCCAATTTGGTGCCCGTGAGGAAAAAGACAGGTGAGATCCAGTTGTGTATTGATTTCAGAAATTTGAACAAAGTGTCATTGAAGGACAATTATCCGCTGCCAAAAATGGACCATATACTTCAGCGAGTAGTTGGAGCATCACGGATGTCGCTACTCGATGGCTATTCAGGATATAATCGAATTTTGGTTCAAGAGGATGACAGAGACAAAACCGCATTCACCACTCCGTGGGGGACATTCCACTATGCCAAGATGCCATTCGGTTTGAAGAATGCTGGTGCAACATTTCAGTGGGCGATGGATATGGCTTTCGCGAATGAGAAAAATGTTTTTCTTGTTGTTTACATTGATGATTTAACAGTGTTTTCCAATTCTGATGAAGAGCATTTGTATCATTTGAGAGTTGTTTTTCAGAAGTGCAGAAAATATGGTATTTCGTTGAATCCGAAAAAGAGCTTGTTTGCCATGGATGAAGGCAAACTTCTTGGCCACATTATCTCAAAAGATGGCATTTGTATTGACCCGGCACATGTTGAAGCAATCCATCAAATTGAACAGCCCCGGAACAAGAAGGAAATGCAGTCTTTTAATGGTAAGATGAATTTTCTGTGTCGTTCCTTTCCTAATCTTGTTGAACATCTTAGAGAGATCACAAACATGATGAAAAAGGATAGCCAAGTGAAGTGGACGGAAGAGGTGGTAAAGCATTTAATTTGGTAAAGTTAGCTCTTTCTTCAGCTCCAATTTTAATCAGCCCGGTTTACACACAGGACTTCATTTTGTTTTCATTTGCTTCTGAGCACACTTTGGCAGCTGTTTTAATGCAGAAAAGAGATGGAGTTGAGAAGCCCATTGCTTTCTTCAGTCGAATTATAAGGGATGGAGCCTTAAAATATAACATCATTGAGAAGCAGGCTCTAGCTCTTGTGAAGGCATTGAAAGATTTTCGTGTGTATATACTGCATTCCCATATTATCGCTTATGTTCCTAACGCTACTGTAAAAGATGTTTTGGTACAAGCAGATCCGGAAGGAAGACGAGGAAAGTGGATCGCTGCGTTGCTAGAGTATGATGTGGAGATTAAACCCACCAAGTTGATTAAAGGACAAGGACTAGCTAAGCTCATGGCCAAAACAAATCTGCATGATTTAGACATAAATCTGATCGCTGCTATGTCTGATGAGGATGAGGAAAGTGCATTAGTTCAGGTATCCGATATCTTTGCTTCTTCCCCTTGGTATGCTGACATTTTATATGTAATTCAAAATTTGGCTCCACCACCCGGGATGCCTAGAAATAAGAGTAGAACCTTGAAGTTGAGAGCTGCAAAGTTTTGTATTTTGAATTCTGCATTATATTGGAAAGACCCTGGTGGAATGTTATTGAACTTTTTGGTAGAGGAAGAAGCCAAATGAGTCTTGGAATTTTTTCATAAAGGAGACTGCGGGGGGCATCTATTTTGGAAAATCACGGCTAATAAGATTCTGAGAGCAGGATACTACTGGCCTACTTTATTTTCTGATGTATATAAGGCTGTCAAGAGTTGTCACGAATGTCAAATTTTCGAAGGGAAGCAGAAATTACAGCCTTTGCCTCTTAAACCGATTAAAGTTAGTGCACCATTTCAGCAGTGGGGGTTGGATTTCATTGGAGAAATCCATCCGACATCTTCAGGTCAGCACAGATGGATTTTGATAGCAACGGATTACTTCACGAAGTGGATCGAAGCAATTCCCACCAGACAAGCTACGGATGCGGTAATTATTTCTTTTCTTGAGAATAATATTCTGTCTCGTTTTGGTTTCCCGAGTAAGATAATCACAGATAATGCAGCGGCCTTCAAGTCAAAAAGGATGGTTGAATTTTGCAATAAGTATAAAATCAGCTTGGGACATTCAACTGCCTACCATCCGCAAGGAAATGGATTGGCGGAATCTTCTAATAAGTCTTTGGTCAACATCATTAAGAAATTGCTAGAAATGAATAAGAAAGGCTGGCACAAGAAGTTAGTAAATGCGCTTTGGGCTGATCGGGTAAGTCAGAAAAAATCCATTGGCATGTCTCATTTTGAGTTGGTATATGGAGTAGACACCATTTTTCCTACCTCTCTTGATGTCCTGGTGGTGAAACTGCTTCAGGAAGCCGGTAGTGAGGAAGATCCCATGCAAAGAAGGATAAACCAAATGATTCACTTACATCAAACAAGGGAGGAGGTCTTCCAAAATACATTCAAGTTGCAGGAGCACATTAAGAATATTTATGATAGGAAGGCGAAAGCAGATAAGTTTCAGCTGGATGAGGTGGTCCTGAAGTGGGCTGTTAGAAATGAAGACAAAGGTAAGCACGGTAAATTTGAAAATCTTTGGAAACGTCCTTTTAAGATTGCATCATATCGTGGTTAGAATGCCTTTCTTCTGAAGGAGATGAACGGAGATGATTGTCCTGGAGGTCCGGTCAATGGTCGGCTGCTCAAGCGGTACCATTTTTGAGTATTTTCTGTTGTATACATCGCCATTGTACATATCATTTTATTTCAGTTTCATTTCAAGTGTGTGCTGTGGTTTTTCTTCAGTCTGGGGCCCGGAGCGAAGGCTATGATTCTGAAGAAGGATTTCAGTTTTGATTTTAGTTTGTCGAGTCAGTATTTCAGTTTGTTCAGTTTTAAATTTGAGTTGGTTTCAGTCAAGTTTTAGTCAATAAAATAAGTCAAAGTATTTAGTGTTTTGTCAAAATAATGGATTCCATAGCCCAATGGACGAAGGCACTGTCTAGCTCTTCTAGAGATCTGCCGTTCTTGGCATCTCCTTGGAGCTACCATCCCCATTGGAGCCAATGTTAGAGTCGGTCCTTACAGCCCTCCATCAGAGATCATTTCTCTTTTTGCATTTCATTTTTAGGTGTCTCGCTCGATTCACTTCGTTGCATTTCGCTAGGGGCATGCCATTGACTGACGAAAGGGTTTGGCTCTCTTGTTTTCCCTCATGCTTGTACCTGCTGGGTTGGTTAAAACTCCTTACAATTCATCAAAGTTCAGTTCATGTCATTCACAGTCATAAATGATTATTTTGGTCAAAAAGAGTCTTTTAGTTTTTGAGTCTAGGGTTCAGTCTTTTGACATGTTTAATAAATGCCCACAGGCCATGAGGAGGATTTCAATAAGTTTTTATTTCAAAATTTTCATCATTAAATATGCTCGAGAGGACATTTCTTGTTCAAAACTCTATTTTGAATAAGAAATTGTTGAATTCATTATTTGTAATAATCATGTATTTTTCTGCCATGAAGATTTCAAAGAAGACTCTGGTTTTCCTTTGCCAAACATCAACGCCAAAATCCCTAAAAAAATCAAATAATTTCATCAGTCCAAACTTAGAAAATCAGTGAAAAAGCAGAAGACAGTAGTTGAATTAAATGAAAAGTGCCAAAAGTCAAAAAACATTACAGAATGGGTTTTTGGAGAAGAAAAAATGAAAACCATCTCTATATAAGATTTTCCTCAAAGTCATATATCCATTTGCATCAAGAAACATTCACAAAATCTCATAGAGAAATCGTGTTTTGGAGTGAAAGAGCAAGTATGTGTTTTAGAGAGGTCGTGACTGTGTGTGAAGATTGAGCACGACGCATAGGAGAGGGGCGCGGCGCATAAGATTGACGTGGCGCATTGGGCCGAAGTTGACAGTGTATTTTTCCACAGGCGCAGTGCACCCACAGAGCGTGGCGCACTGGGTGTGCGCGCGGCGCATAGAGCCCTAAGGTCGAAATTCATACCCGCTCCTCCAAAACTCATTTCAAATCGCTTCATTCGCCTCCAAGTAAGTCCACAAGGCTGGTGCAGTGATTTTATTTATGTGTGATGTGTTTAGAAGTGAAGATATTGGTGTTTGAATGGTGAAATATTTAACCCTATATCCACATCCAAATTTTCTCCAAGGGTTTGAAAGAGGTGGTTAAAACTTGAAGTTGTGGTGTTTGAAATTTCATGCCATAGACATTTATGCTCTGGTTGTCATTATCACTTTTTGTCACTATTATCACTGCCATATTTTCATATCACAGTCTCTATCCTATATCCTCTATCTCATATCCCTATGCCCTTTTGATCCTATGTGTTAATTCCCAAACCCTATCACTTGCTACCACATCCCTCCATTGACAAACTCTTAATTGCCATAACATTCAAGGGCTGGCTTATGTTCTTGATTTCACTTTTATATTCCCATTTCATTGACTCTTGTCCCTAAACTACCCCCCTATCACTATCACTCTATCACTATCACCCATTCTCATTACTTATAATCCCCTAATACCCATACAGTCAAACAATGGTTGTCTTCTCATTCAAAACTCACTTGACAGTCCTTTTCCCACTGTGGTATTTCTTATAGCACTTTGATATATATGTGACCATTTGGGCATTGAAACAAATACACCAATTGCTCATTTTCTAACCAACCAAGCATACAGTTGACAAACACATTTCAGCATCATGTCAGAGACAGATTCACCATATGAGCAGGGGTATGAGTAGGACAGTGATTCATCTACAGAGCTAAATGTACCAAGGAGATCTCACAAAAGTGGCAGGCATGTCAGGGAGGAGCCTACTTCTTTGGTTCAATTGCAGGCCTGCCCGCTTGCAATGGATTGTTTTTAGCGTCAGTCATGCTTCCATTATTGTGAGATGATTGCCCGAACTCAGCATCATCATGAGTTAGCTCGCCTATTTTTCCTACATTTTCATAATGGTCGTGTAAACCTTACTGGAGTGAATTTCACTTTGTCACCAGAGACTATTTCTGAGGCGACCAGGATACCAAACATCGGTGAAGAGTGGAATAAGCGACAGCAATTGGATAGAGCATATTATGAGCCTTATATCAGACCTGGATATTTGAGGCAGTTGAGCAGGGTTTTTCCATTTCGATTTCGGAAGGATGAGTATGCACCATTGATGAAGCTCATCATTCGTTATTTCAGTTGTGAAGGGTGCTTTTCACGCTTGTATGCATATCACATTCGACTATTGATGCATTTCACGAGAGTGCGGTTGATGAGAATTCCATATTTCATGTACCGTAATATAGAGCGGATGATGGTCTTTGTACATAAGAAGACCCCAGCGCAGCAGCATAACAGCATATATCATTACGCGCTCATCAAGATCATGGTGGTACATCAGCTTACACAGCAGGGCATTGCTTGGGAGGAGTTCATTTCCCGTGATTTCTTTGCAGCGCCACAGCCTCCTCCCGAGGTAGTTCATGATGAGGGAGAGCCTTCAAACCAGTTTGATATTCCTGAGATTGAGCCTATCAGTGCGCTAGTGGTAGTTACATATCAGAGAGGCGCCAGAGCCTTGTTTGCAGCATCACGACGAGTGCTATCTCCACCCGGGGTGGAAGGGGTCTCGTTGACTTCATCAGCAGCGCGAGTACTATCTCCACATGGCGTGGAAGGGGTATCGCCTTTGACATCGGCACAGGTGCAGGTTCAGGATAGAGGCAAGAGGCCGATGCAGGATGAGGGCCCCTCAGGAGGCCAAGATACTGAGTTTATATTGATTGATGTTGATGCGAGCTCTCCCAGCTCAAAGCTGAGGGAGGTCATCCAGGAGCAGAAAGCCGAGATTGGCACTTTGACCGAGAAATGGCAGAGAGCACAGTGGGTGATAAAATACTTAGAGTAGTGGAATAGACAACTATAGGATCAGCAAATGATCTTGGACTTGCAGAAGATCCGTGAAGACCAAGAATTGGCTCGAAAGAGACCAGGTGACATGACACCCATTGAGCGGCAGATTTGGCTTGAGAGAGTAAAAAGGCATCTGGAGAAGTTATTGGCAAAGGCCAATAGATAAAAATACGTGCTCCGTCATATGAAAAATCACTATTGGGCCCACACTCACGTTTGCAAAGCTAGGATGAAGATCCTGAAGGCTAGATTGAGGAAAGCACTGAAATGGCGGAAAAGGCCTGATCCGCTTAGAATTTTGGCCGAGGCTTCCTTAGATGAGCATGAGACATGATGGTAGACCTTCACTCTAAATTTCAGCAAATTTGGAGAAGTTTTTGTCATTTTTGAAAATTTTGGTTGCAAAATAGGTTTTTCCGCCCGACGCGTCGCGCCACTCGACGCGCGCTTATGATTGGGATATCTTCTGGAGGAAAACTTTGAATTTTTGGGTGTTTCATGATATATTATGTATTTTCAAGAATATCCGAAGCATTTCATCACATTCTGGGCTGCCTAAAGGGCCAAAAACACCATGAAAGTCACCTTTCTGCCACCTTTTGCACTAGCAAGAAGTAGTCTTGGGAGAATGAAGTTTTGGAGGGGAAAATGAGCTCCAAATTGAAAAATTCCACTTGGGTTGGATAGAAGACATCCAGGGATTTCCAACGAGCTATCATGAGATTGATTTTGACTTCGGAAATTTCCCCAAAAATAGGTCCAAAGTAGCACATCGCATAGAGCTTCTGAGCGCGGCGCATAGAGAATTTTGACCCAATTTTTGCCTTCCAGCTCATAAATTTGGCCAGTTTTGACTAGTTTCACCTCTTGATGTAATTATTGATCTAGATTGATGTAATTTGGTAACCATGATGTAATTTTTGCATGTATTTACTTGTTCTAGATGATTCATTCACTAAAATGTGAAAATTAAATGAATGAATCAGTTTCCTTCCTTTTAGAGGCAAGTTGTTTGGCTGTCTAGATTTCAACTCCTTGTTTAGAATTGGTTCAAACTGCTCCTAGAAGGGTGAGATCGACCCCTAGAGGCATGGGAAGGGGTTAGGATGGTATATATATTGTATTTTCTGAGACATTTTACAGGTTGGACTCTTGAGAAAAGTTTGGCACTCCATTGTATATCCATATTTCAGTTTTTGGCAAAGGAAAGACCAGAGTTTTGCAGCACTTGTTGGGATTCTTTTGGCTTCTGAGTTTTGATGATGTTCTTCTCATGTTATTTTAAGTTTCATTAATTTTATATGTCATTTCCTTTCTCTGTGCTTCTGAATTAAACAAATGAGTAATTGAGGTAGAATTCATTGATATGCTGATGCTCTGCCTTAGAATTTTGTTTAGTTTTACATGTTTTTCTTCAGTTTGAAGAGGATCCTTGTCCTCTCTTGCTCTCTTCAACTCCTCAGCTGTATTTTCAATCCATTCACTTGATACAAGACATCAAAGCTGCTGCCTACCTCGCCCCAACTTGAACTCTGCAAGAAATTGGCCTCATCCCCAAGCCCAAAAATTGTCTTTCCCCTTTTTCCAACAAAACCCCTAAAAATCAAAATCAAACCCTCCTATCTATTTACTAGCCTAAAATCAGTATCCATTATAAGTCATCTCAGGCCCTATTGGACATCTTTTGCCGAGATAGACCCAGAGAGAGCCCTCTCCTGTCCTCGTAGGGCTAGCTACGAGGCTGAGCGTGGTTTGATGTTGCCTTGAGTTTGATGTTTCCTTGAGCGTGGTCTAATGTTGCTGTTGGATCTTTCTTCTTTGATTTAACAAAACTCTAGAAAGCTTAAGTGCTCTCTAAATATTTTAGACTGAGATTCATATTCTTGGAGATAGTCACCAAGATATCCCTCCTTTGGTGTTCCTCCCTTTCCTTCTTTCTTTGACAAGAAAGTAGGGATGCACCAACATTTTAGATCAGGTTGTGCAGCTGAATTCTCACACACATAGTAAGAAGTACTTGGGATTTCTTAATGTACAAATCTTCCTGAGGGATCTGCATGTCTTTCCCTCTTCATTCCCCGCATTTCTTCTTTCAATTCATACATAGCTTGAGAAAGAGTTTTAAAGAACTCTTCTCCTTGCAATCTTCCAGATGAAGGGGTCTTACCCTTTTCTTCTGTGTCTTCATTGTAATCATATTTCTTCTGTCTTCTTATTAGATACCTATTCTAAGAAGGAATGGCAAGGAGGGCAGCAAGGAAGGAATGGCAACCTTCCACCTTACACCTTTGGCATGGGAGATGTCAAGGAGGAAAAAATGGGAGGCTTGGCTTTCCAACATACACCTTTGACATGGGAGATGTCAAGGAGAAGAATAAAAACATGGCAGCCACTTCAGATGACACATTATCAGCATTGTCATTGTTGGGCACATTAGATCCATATTGAAAATCCCAACTGCTGGTGGAATATTCGAAGGATATTCATACTTGCATGATTCTTAATGACTTGCTACATGATGAGAGCTATACAATCCTAGATGGATTCATCTATAATCATGGTAGGATCTTCTTTTCTAGAGCCTCCAAGATCAAGGAGAAGTTACTACAAAGAGCTTATGAAGAGTTCTATTTCAGCCACACATACTCTATGAAGCTCAACAACATCATCTTGAGGAGCTACTATTGGGAGGCTTTGAAAGAGAACTATATCAGCATTGTCAAAGATGCATGGAACTTGTGGAGTTGGAGTAGTGACATGACTTTAAGAAAGAGTTAAATAAGCCCTCTCTTTCTCTCTTTGAGGGAGAGAATAGATCTATGCACCACTCTATTGATAGGAGGAGGATTGTTGGTGAAGAGCATGATCTTATTACACATGTTTTATATTCTGATTTCATGCATTATTACACCATGTTTTTTCAGGCCATGACTCCAAGGAGGAGTAATATATCTTGTAAGCCTCATGGCCAATATTGGGCCCCAAAAATTTCTGAATTGGGCCACTCCCTTGGAAGAAAAAGGGAGATTTTTCATCATGATGGGTGCTTCCCTAAGGCACCAAATATATATCACACTTCCAGCCATGGTGAGATGGTATGGGCAGCAAGTAAGTGGTGGGAAAACCACTTACCATATCTAGATCTAATGTAGGCAGGAGACGCTCTGCATTGGTTCCACATGTGGGACTATGACCCACCTCCATATGCAGAAATTTTTGTTTGTATGTACATTGTTTTGATTCCCTATATGGATGATGTACTTGTACTTTTCATATGGATGTATGGAGGAAGGAGGGAAGGAACGCATGAGCCATATGGAATGGCTACTTCCCATGTACTTTATGTCTCATATTTTAGGGAGAACAGTGGGAAAACCATGTTTGTTTCCTATGATCTATTGTCTTCTTATGAGATGAACTATTTGTATCTCATGAGAACTTTGGTGAGAAAGTCATGGAGGGTTGGTTTGGTGAACACTTGGCATAAGGAGGAAGATCAACTCATGTTTGTGTCACCAATGGGGGAGGAGATGAGTTGCAGCACACACCTTATCAGTTTCTTGAGGACAAGCAACATTTTGGAGGGGAGGACTATAATATTCCTAAATATCCCAAGCTAATAGGAATATTCAATTTATTTTTGCTTCCTATTTTCATGAATAAAATTGTAAAGGAGGATCAATAAAACTCCTAAATTAGCAAAATAAATCAATGCCCCATGTGAACAAAGCTAAATCTAGGTTGCCTTGATAAAACACACTTATGTGAGAGAGGGATTGAGACATTTGACTGGGTCAACAGGACCAAATCCACAACGTTGTCCAGATGCGATGAACCTCCTAGATGCACAATGCAGTTCTAGTTGGAGGTTACACATGTGAAAGGAGCTAAATCTTTGATATGGTTTAGGGTTTTACAAGACTTTCATCTTATAAAAGGAAGAGGGGACAACAAGAGAAGGTTGTTCATGGTATGATATTTTATGAATATATTGTCTGTTTAGACATATATCATTCTCTTGCTGTTTAGCTGAGAATAGTGTTGTTTAGCATTGGGTGTTCCTGATCGGGAATCCCACCTCTTCCATTGAGTAGCTCTTGGAGGAGTCTTGTGCATCTTGTCCACTATTAGGCATTTGGCCAACCTTCATCTTCCAACTAAAACGTAGATCCTGTTGAGGTTTTGGTTGTCCTTGTAAGTTGCAGCAAGTGGAGGCTAGATCTGCTTAGATCTAGGCCATTCTAGTGCCTCTTTTTAGTGGGAGAGTCTTCTATTCCATTGACAAGAGTGTTTTAGCTGATTGGAGCTTTAGATCTACACCTTAGCATTAGGCCAAACTATTCTTAAAGCCTACAACGTATTCCATCTTCCTATACTACGTTATTTTCAAAGAAGAAGTTGCTGGGAGTTTTGGCACACTTTTGGGACAGAGATCTCTAGTGTTGGGAATCTTCCCTTCATTGTGATGATCCGTGGATTATAGATCTAATCCATGTTATATTCAGATCTTATCTAAATACTCTTGCATTTACTTCAGAATTTTTGAATCATTTTGCATATCTACTGCATACGATCTCAGATCTACTCCATGTACTACATGTTTTGCTCAAAACCCCAAGGGGCATTGGTAGAGAAGCCTTTCTAGTGTATTGATATAGATCTAAATTTTTGTACATAGATCTGCTCTAGATCTAAAGTGTAATATATTGTTGTTTCAGCCAATAAAAATAATGCTATCAAGCTTGTTATGTCATTTCCTATGGTTGCAGCACCTCATTATTGAGGATTTCTTCATGTAAATTCTTCTATTTCTTGTTCTATAATGTTTGGGCTTAAATATAACTCTGTATTGCTGATGAAAATGAAATTATTGAGCCTCCATATTGGCCTCCTACTTTCATTTTTCTGAATTGCGTTATTTTATGAGCAGTATTGTTTTGTATTGCTGCAGTCCCTTCCTTGGGCAATTTTCAAGCCATACTAGGTGTGGGAGGTCTGTTTACCTCACCTAGTTTCATTTGTTTATGATCTCCTCTTGGTTTTGGGTCTTATATTATCAGATCTATGGGATCCAAGGTCTGATATTGATTTTTGTAGCATACATTTCTAAAAAATGTGTTTTTCAAGCATGCATTGCTGACAATCCCATTTTGGGGATATTACATAATTTCCATTAGCAAGTATAGAAAGCGCGCGAAAAGGCCTGGCATGATAGACACATTCGACAGAAGGCATTCAAATAAGATGATTTTCTTTTGTTATATGACATTCAGTTTGCGCGTCACCCAGGAAAGTTCAGGAAGCACTGGCTGGGGCCATACATAGTGAAAGAAATTAGTAATGGAGGTGTGGTGTGCTTGGCCATGTTTCGCAGCGAGAGTCTTCCTAGGTATTTCAACGGAAGCCGAGTGAAGTTGTATAAGGATAACCATGTGCCTACCCAATGACTATATGGCCAGATAATGGGAATCCACTTGTCTGCGTGTTGTGCAGAGGAAAGGCACAGATAGGTGTGACAGGAGTGCAGATGTAGCACGCAGTAGGAGAAACTAGTTGTTGGAACAGTAAATCTGGGTGAAAAAAGTGATTTTACCATTGGATGGAGTGGGTTTTCTGCATTTAATGAGGAGATATTATGGGATTTTTTACTGTTTTTATGGGAATAAAGTGAAATTAATGAGGTTCTAACCATTTTGACCATGGATCGCCTATAAAGGAAGGGTGCGGGTCATATTCAATTCCTTTGTTGTCTGAGTTTATTGAGCCTTGAGCCATTTTTTTGAATTGCATCATGAAATTGACTTTGAGCACTATATGTATGGCAGTGAGACCCCCATGTCTGACGTGAGTATAACCCAGAATTCATATTCAAACTGAGGATGATGGCGAAAAACCCTGAGAGTGCATCATCTGAAAAGCATTCTATGCCGATTACAACATCCACTGAGCCGAGCTCTGATGATGTCCGTGAAGTTATTCCAGAGGTAGAGGAAGTCATTTCCACGCTGGTTAAAGGAAAATGCAAGATGACCAGGGGGTCATCCTTTAAGCTATGGACATCCCCCAGAAACGTTACGTCCCCACGCCAAGTAACAAAGGATAGGTCTTGTATTGGTGATCCAACAAAAAGACACATGAGCGCCACTGAGGAGGCTGTGCTAGTCGAGCCAATTTCATGGTACCCGAAGTACGTCAAGCCGCACGGACCCTCTGTGCATGTCCCGAAAGATGTAGTTGTGGTGCGGGACTACCTACAGATGTCATTGATCCCAAAGGGTATCCATGTTAATGGAGACATGTTTGGAAAGATCCCCCTCGTCAGGTTTGATGATTATGATCTGGAAAACGAGAAGACATTCCATGAATTATCACCTTAATATTATATCGAGTGAGTGTTATATGATGACATTGTGAAGGTTGAGCCAATGCCATGGTCGCGCAAGCTAAGAAACGTCGAGATTCTCAATCTGTTGAGGATTGCTCACTTTGGAAGGTACCTTATCACCACTATTTGTGTGCCCTAGCTGCTGGCACTAGTACATGATGGATGCTTGTGGATCCAGAACAAAATTTCCATTGATGTCACGCTGATCCACCGGATCACCGGCCTGCCCAAGAAGGACCCCCATCCTATGGCCGAGTATGGAATGACCCTGGAGCAGAAGGTAGATGCTAAGGTGAAAAAGGACTACAAGGTAGGACGAGACTCTCGGGGGTTCCTGGTATAGCATCCTGAAGACCCAAAAGTACACCTTGGAACCCTAGTCTTAGGATGTAAAATGATGTGCAAGTGCCACTATAAGGTGGTCCATGCGCACATCATCGTGCTAGAGGGACAATGTGAGAAGGGGGTAAGCTACAATTGGTCACAGTACCTTTGCCAGGAGTTTTTTGAGAATGTTCATGAGGCGCAAGATGAAGGGGAGAAATTATGTTACTCATGGTTATTGCTCGTAATTGTTTTGGTGGCATGGGAGATGCTAGATGGCATAGTCCTCCCAGAGGTGGAAGCTAGCATATGCGAAGGTACACGCTACGCCAATCTGTGGGATTCACTAGACCAGAAGAGAGTCAAAGAAAACAAAATCTTCTAGGTTTTGTTTTAGGGCACGCTGGCAACAGCCATACACTCGAGACCCCAGTTGTCCCAGCTGCTTATGATAAGTATTGTACCTTTGCAATTTTTCAAGTGACCATGCACCATGTGCATATCCAGGCGTGCCAAGACCCCGTGTGGTACAATCTTCCATACATGGTCACAGAGGAGGAGATTGACCAAGTAATTGCAACCTAGCTAATAACATGGAAGGTTGGGTTTGACTCCACCCAACCCATCACAGCTTCAACGTCTAGCAAGGAGACCAAAACTATTGGAAAGGAAAAATAAGTTGAGAAATGCACCGACAAAGATGCAGAAAAGGACGCCGAAAAGGAGGTCGAGAAATAAAATGAGTAGAAGCCTGAAAAAGAAAAAAACAAGGAGCCAGAAAAAGAGCCATAGAAGGAGCCTGAGGATCTTGGAGGCCTAGACGGTCTAGATGGTACTGGAGCTGAGTCTCCCATAGGCACTAAATGCGGTGCTGAGGACCCCCAGGGCGCGCGTAAGAAGCGGAAGGGATCGAAGGCCAGAGGCACCAAGGATGTCACCATGATGGAGGAGGACCTTGATAAGATAGTGGATGTGGTCGCAACTGCCTCTCAGGATAGGTGGATAGTGCTTGAGGGGAAGTACAAGGCCGCAGTCGACGCACTACAAATAGGGTTGTAGGTGTTGCAGCTGAAGACCAAAAACATGGAGGCGAGCATGAAACAAGTGAGTCTGATTCAAGAGAGAAAGCGTACTTGCATGATCATCATCATGGCGGACATTAGGGTCTGCCCCTTCTAGGGAGCAGCAGTTATAGTAGAACAACCCGTATCGTGTGCGCAGGTGAAAAATTGCCCAGAAGTTGGGATATATTTATCGATATTGCCTATTGGTAAGATAAATGAAATTCAAACAATTATTACAAACAAGTTGCAGTGCAGGGAGGCATGCGTGCACCAGCAACTAAGATAAGCTGAGCAAAATATTGTGGAAAAATAGAAGAGTCTCTCCAGGCTCAGACGACGCAGCAGACAGCAATAGCATGACACGCAGAATTGGAGACTCTAATTGATAGACTTTGTGGTGACCTGCCATAGGTTTCCATTCCTGCTTCAGCCATGCCACAAGTTGAAGTTGAAAGTCTCGTAGAAGCACTGAGGGCCTCTTGATCAGAAGTACAAGCAGTAAAGGTGGAATTCAAGAAACAGATCAAGCCAAGCTACAGCTAAACGCCGCCATAAGTGTGTGCGCAGTGGGTGGCCTTAGTCAAAGAAGCTTCAATAATTATTGCCGCCATAGTTGACAAGGGAACCACGCTACTAGAAATAGCTATGGGCCTGTGGACATCCGTGTAGATGGATCCCCTTGTCCAAAATATTTTGCAGGAACTATGTGCTAAGGAGCAGGCATTTGATGATCTTCAGGAGGCACTGCCTACGTTTGTACCTGCTCAATGGATGGCCCAGTTGCAGACAAGTTAGATCTTGCACGATGAATTTGAGGACCTATGAAGAAATAAGCACATTATGACAGACCATATGAAGCCATGGGCAGATAAAGCGATGAAACTGTCAGAAGATCTGGATGTTTTCATGAAGAACCTGAACCAAGCCTATTAGAGCATCAATCTCACCGCAGAAGGGTTGACTTCTCAAAATTTGGTGGATACAGCGCAAAGTGAAGCCTATCAGAGTGCGGGTGTACTTGCACCCATCATAGATACCATTGAGGAGTTGAAGACAAATATGAAGACCCTAGTACAACTGTGACTCGAGACGAGTCACAAGACTATGTTGGGCGCCTGTTGGAGCGAGGTCCCTTAGGACCGCAATTTTCATAAAACTATAGTATTTTTGTAATTTTGAGTCATGTGTGCTAAGAAATGCACAGTTCAAGGGGATTTGGGGTGGGTCAAATCCCCTTCATGAGTTTTAATGGGAAAAAGGGTAGATCTAGGAGTCTCAAACCATGGTTTACGGATGTTATATGAGCATGAGCTAAAGATATAAATAGAAGTATAGATCAAGTCAGATAGAACAGTTCTAAGTAATTTTTGATGAAGTTCATGAATGATAGATCTCTAAGATAATTCTGTGTTCTCTGTCTGTGTATAGAAGGCTCTTGTTGGCTATGTGCACAGAGACTTTAGTCCTACTGTGTGCGGACCCCGCTAGCTATGTGCGTGGGTAGAACTAAAGTATTGTAAGGATGCTATTTATTGTGGATGAATAAAGGACTATTTTGGACAATTATGAGTATCAAATGAATCTATGTTTTTCTTTTTGATCTGTTTTGTGTATTATTTTTGTTTACTATGTAAAGTGTATTATCTGTGTTTGGATCGGTTGCATACCTATTTCAATGCTTAATATGAATGGTAGATGCATGGATCTGTTACTATAAGACTTGAATAGAACTTTATTAAGACTTTTAAGGGATTGTGAAGCCATTGTTTGTGCATGCGCAAGAAAGCCTAAGTAAATTGACCTTCTGTTGTGAAGGCCAGTCTGCTATTGTTATAGATCTAAATACACCCACATCATTTAATCCTCTCTCAGGGTGTGGAAACCTGGTTCCAGCACCCCCCCATACTGCTTCGGATGAGACTTTGAGCTGCACAAGTAGGTCACTACCAAAAGGGCTAGTAGTAGGAGGGTTTTTTTGGTTAAGCTTAACTCTGAACCTAGGTCAAGACCCCTCAAGCCAAAACAGGTTAGTTCTCATTATTCCTTTAGTTGTTGGTTGAGTTATTAGTTCCTGAAGCCTTGGTTGGAAAGACGCTCTGAACCCTGACAGACAACTATTGGGTTGAGTTACTAGTCCTGGAGCCTTGGTTGGAAAAACGCTATGGAGCCCTAGGTGAGTTGAGTTACTAGTTTTGGATCCTTGGTTGGAAAAATTCTCTAGAGCCCAAAAAGAGCTAGGGTTGATTTACTAGTCTTGGAGCCTTGGTTGGAACAAACATTCTGGAGCCCTGGACAGCTTGGATAGTGACCAATCCGTGATGGTCAGTGATGTATGACCGTGAGGTGGAATCACTAGTTTGGGGTTGAGACGGTTTTATCTCTAGAGCCCTGGTTTGGTTTTTCTTGATGTGTTTGATAAAGTCTCACATTCATGCTTAGAATATGGTATGAGGGTGATTCGCTAAAGTAATGCTTGGCTCAACCAATCTATGGTCGGGTGGAACATGGAAGTCTCATCTATGGTTGGTGTTTACATGCATTAATGAAGAGTTCATCCCTTTGGTATTTGGTATGCAAATATATTGATTTGTATGTGTATATTATTGTTGTTGTAGCCATGGTAATTTTTTTGTTATTATGTTGGTTATAAGCATGTATTTGATCAATGATGATGTATGGATCTATCCATTTTTTTGCTTGTAATCGAATGCATAATGTACCTATGGTCAAATAGAATGTATTGCATCCTGAAGACCCAGAAGTATGCCTTGGAACCCTAGTCTTAGGATGTAAAATGATGCACAAGTGCCACCATAAGGCGGTCCATGCACACGTCATCGTGCTAGAGGGACAATGCGAGAAGGGGGTAAGCTAAAATTGGTCACAGTACCTTTTCCAGGAGCTTTTTGAGAATGTGCATGAGGCGCAAGATTAAGGGAAGAAATTCTGTTAATCATGGTTATTGCTCGTAATTTTTTTGGTGGCATGGGAGATGCTAGATGGCATAGTCCTCCCAGAGGTGGAACCTGGCATATGCGAAGGTGCGCACTACACCAATCTGTGGGATTCACCAAACTAGAAGAGAGTAAAAGAAAACAAAATCTTCTAGGTTTTGTTTGAGGGCATGCTAGTAGCAGCCATACACTCGAGACCCCAGTTGTCCCCAGCTACTTATGAGAAGTATTGCGCCTTTGCAATTTTTCAAGTGACCATGCACCATGTGCATATCCGGGCATGCCAAGACCCCGTGTGGTATAATCTTCCATATATGGTCACAGAGGAGGAGATTGACCAATTCATTGCAACCTAGCTAATAGCATGGAAGGTTGGGCTCGACTCCACCCAACCCATCACAGCTTCAACGTCCAGCAAGGAGACCAAAACTACTGGAAAGGAAAAATAAGTTGAGAAACGCACCGACAAAGATGCAGAAAAGGAAGCCAAAAAGGAGGTCGAGAAATAAACTGAGTAGAAGCCTGAAAAAGAAAAAAACGAGGCGGAAAAAGAGCCAGAGAAGGAGCATGAGGATCTTGGATGCCTAGACAGTCTAGATGGTACTGGAGCTGAGTCTCCCATAGGCACTAAATGTGGTGCTGAGGACCCCTAGGGCACGCGCAAGAAGCGGAAGGGATCGAAGGCCAGAGGCACCGAGGATGTCACCGTGATGGAGGAGGACCTTGATAAGATAGTGGATGTGGTCAAAACTGCCTCTGAGGATAGGTGGATAGTGCTTGAGGGGAATTACAAGGCCGCAGTCGACGCGCTACAAATAGGATTGCAGGCGTTGCAGCTGAAGACCGAAAAAATCGAGGCGAGCATGAAACAAGCAAGTCTGATTCAAGAGAGCAAGCATACTAGCATGATCATCATCATGGCAGACATCAGGGTCTTCCCCTTCTGGGGAGCAGCAGTTACAGTAGAACAACCCGTATTGTGTGCGCAGGTGAAAACTTGCCCAGAAGTTGGGATATATTTATCGATGTTGCCTAGCAGTAAGATAAATGAAATTCAAAAAATTATTACAAACGAGTTGCGGTGCAGGGAGGCATGCGTGCACCAGCAACTAAGCTAAGCTGAGCAAAATATTGCGACAAAACAGAAGAGTCTCTCCAGGCTCAGACGACGCAACAGACAGCAATAGCACGACACGCAGAATTAGAGACTCTAATTGATAGACTTTGTGGTGACCCGCCAGAGGTTTCCATTCCTGCTTCAGCCATGCCACAAGTTGAAGTTGAAAGTCTTGTAGCAGCACTGAGGGCCTCTTGATCAGAAGTACAGGCAGTAAAGGTGGAATTCGAGCAACAGATCAAGCCAAGCTACAACCAGAAACACCGCCATAAGTGTGTGCGCAGTGGGTGGCCTTAGTCAAAGAAGCTTCAATAATTATTGCCGCCATAGTTGACAAGGGAACCACGCTACTAGAAATAGCTATGGGCCTGTGGACATCCGTGTAGATGGATCCCCTTGTCCAAAAGATTTTGCAGGAACTATGTGCTAAGGAGCAGGCATTTGATGATCTTCAGGAGGCACTGCCTACGTTTGTACCTGCTCAATGGATGGCCCAGTTGCAGACAAGTTAGATCTTGCACGATGAATTTGAGGACCTATGAAGAAATAAGCACATTATGACAGACCATATGAAGCCATGGGCAGATAAAGCGATGAAACTGTCAGAAGATCTGGATGTTTTCATGAAGAACCTGAACCAAGCCTATTAGAGCATCAATCTCACCGCAGAAGGGTTGACTTCTCAAAATTTGGTGGATACAGCGCAAAGTGAAGCCTATCAGAGTGCGGGTGTACTTGAACCCTTCATAGATACCATTGAGGAGTTGAAGACAAATATGAAGACCCTAGTACAACTGTGACTCGAGACGAGTCACAAGACTATGTTGGGCGCCTGTTGGAGCGGGGTCCCTTAGGACCGCAATTTTCATAAAACTATAGTATTTTTGTAATTTTGAGTCATGTGTGCTAAGAAATGCACAGTTCAAGGGGATTTGGGGTGGGTCAAATCCCCTTCATGAGTTTTAATGGGAAAAAAGGTAGATCTAGGAGTCTCAAACCATGGTTTACGGATGTTATATGAGCATGAGCTAAAGATATAAATAGAAGTATAGATCAAGTCAGATAGAACAGTTCTAAGTAATTTTTGATGAAGTTCATGAATGATAGATCTCTAAGATAATTCTATGTTCTCTGTCTGTGTATAGAAGGCTCTTGTTGGCTATGTGCACAGAGACTTTAGTCCTACTGTGTGCGGACCCCGCTAGCTATGTGCGTGGGTAGAACTAAAGTATTGTAAGGATGCTATTTATTGTGGATGAATAAAGGACTATTTTGGACAATTATGAGTATCAAATGAATCTATGTTTTTCTTTTTGATCTGTTTTGTGTATTATTTTTGTTTACTATGTAAAGTGTATTATCTGTGTTTGGATCGGTTGCATACCTATTTCAATGCTTAATATGAATGGTAGATGCATGGATCTGTTACTATAAGACTTGAATAGAACTTTATTAAGACTTTTAAGGGATTGTGAAGCCATTGTTTGTGCATGCGCAAGAAAGCCTAAGTAAATTGACCTTCTGTTGTGAAGGCCAGTCTGCTATTGTTATAGATCTAAATACACCCACATCATTTAATCCTCTCTCAGGGTGTGGAAACCTGGTTCCAGCACCCCCCCATACTGCTTCGGATGAGACTTTGAGCTGCACAAGTAGGTCACTACCAAAAGGGCTAGTAGTAGGAGGGTTTTTTTGGTTAAGCTTAACTCTGAACCTAGGTCAAGACCCCTCAAGCCAAAACAGGTTAGTTCTCATTATTCCTTTAGTTGTTGGTTGAGTTATTAGTTCCTGAAGCCTTGGTTGGAAAGACGCTCTGAACCCTGACAGACAACTATTGGGTTGAGTTACTAGTCCTGGAGCCTTGGTTGGAAAAACGCTATGGAGCCCTAGGTGAGTTGAGTTACTAGTTTTGGATCCTTGGTTGGAAAAATTCTCTAGAGCCCAAAAAGAGCTAGGGTTGATTTACTAGTCTTGGAGCCTTGGTTGGAACAAACATTCTGGAGCCCTGGACAGCTTGGATAGTGACCAATCCGTGATGGTCAGTGATGTATGACCGTGAGGTGGAATCACTAGTTTGGGGTTGAGACGGTTTTATCTCTAGAGCCCTGGTTTGGTTTTTCTTGATGTGTTTGATAAAGTCTCACATTCATGCTTAGAATATGGTATGAGGGTGATTCGCTAAAGTAATGCTTGGCTCAACCAATCTATGGTCGGGTGGAACATGGAAGTCTCATCTATGGTTGGTGTTTACATGCATTAATGAAGAGTTCATCCCTTTGGTATTTGGTATGCAAATATATTGATTTGTATGTGTATATTATTGTTGTTGTAGCCATGGTAATTTTTTTGTTATTATGTTGGTTATAAGCATGTATTTGATCAATGATGATGTATGGATCTATCCATTTTTTTGCTTGTAATCGAATGCATAATGTACCTATGGTCAAATAGAATGTATTGCATCCTGAAGACCCAGAAGTATGCCTTGGAACCCTAGTCTTAGGATGTAAAATGATGCACAAGTGCCACCATAAGGCGGTCCATGCACACGTCATCGTGCTAGAGGGACAATGCGAGAAGGGGGTAAGCTAAAATTGGTCACAGTACCTTTTCCAGGAGCTTTTTGAGAATGTGCATGAGGCGCAAGATTAAGGGAAGAAATTCTGTTAATCATGGTTATTGCTCGTAATTTTTTTGGTGGCATGGGAGATGCTAGATGGCATAGTCCTCCCAGAGGTGGAACCTGGCATATGCGAAGGTGCGCACTACACCAATCTGTGGGATTCACCAAACTAGAAGAGAGTAAAAGAAAACAAAATCTTCTAGGTTTTGTTTGAGGGCATGCTAGTAGCAGCCATACACTCGAGACCCCAGTTGTCCCCAGCTACTTATGAGAAGTATTGCGCCTTTGCAATTTTTCAAGTGACCATGCACCATGTGCATATCCGGGCATGCCAAGACCCCGTGTGGTATAATCTTCCATATATGGTCACAGAGGAGGAGATTGACCAATTCATTGCAACCTAGCTAATAGCATGGAAGGTTGGGCTCGACTCCACCCAACCCATCACAGCTTCAACGTCCAGCAAGGAGACCAAAACTACTGGAAAGGAAAAATAAGTTGAGAAACGCACCGACAAAGATGCAGAAAAGGAAGCCAAAAAGGAGGTCGAGAAATAAACTGAGTAGAAGCCTGAAAAAGAAAAAAACGAGGCGGAAAAAGAGCCAGAGAAGGAGCATGAGGATCTTGGATGCCTAGACAGTCTAGATGGTACTGGAGCTGAGTCTCCCATAGGCACTAAATGTGGTGCTGAGGACCCCTAGGGCACGCGCAAGAAGCGGAAGGGATCGAAGGCCAGAGGCACCGAGGATGTCACCGTGATGGAGGAGGACCTTGATAAGATAGTGGATGTGGTCAAAACTGCCTCTGAGGATAGGTGGATTGTGCTTGAGGAGTAGTACAAGGCCGCAGTCGACGCGCTACAAATAGGATTGCAGGCGTTGCAGCTGAAGACCGAAAAAATCGAGGCGAGCATGAAACAAGCAAGTCTGATTCAAGAGAGCAAGCATACTAGCATGATCATCATCATGGCAGACATCAGGGTCTTCCCCTTCTGGGGAGCAGCAGTTACAGTAGAACAACCCGTATTGTGTGCGCAGGTGAAAACTTGCCCAGAAGTTGGGATATATTTATCGATGTTGCCTAGCAGTAAGATAAATGAAATTCAAAAAATTATTACAAACGAGTTGCGGTGCAGGGAGGCATGCGTGCACCAGCAACTAAGCTAAGCTGAGCAAAATATTGCGACAAAACAGAAGAGTCTCTCCAGGCTCAGACGACGCAACAGACAGCAATAGCACGACACGCAGAATTAGAGACTCTAATTGATAGACTTTGTGGTGACCCGCCAGAGGTTTCCATTCCTGCTTCAGCCATGCCACAAGTTGAAGTTGAAAGTCTTGTAGCAGCACTGAGGGCCTCTTGATCAGAAGTACAGGCAGTAAAGGTGGAATTCGAGCAACAGATCAAGCCAAGCTACAACCAGAAACACCGCCATAAGTGTGTGCGCAGTGGGTGGCCTTAGTCAAAGAAGCTTCAATAATTATTGCCGCCATAGTTGACAAGGGAACCACGCTACTAGAAATAGCTATGGGCCTGTGGACATCCGTGTAGATGGATCCCCTTGTCCAAAAGATTTTGCAGGAACTATGTGCTAAGGAGCAGGCATTTGATGATCTTCAGGAGGCACTGCCTACGTTTGTACCTGCTCAATGGATGGCCCAGTTGCAGACAAGTTAGATCTTGCACGATGAATTTGAGGACCTATGAAGAAATAAGCACATTATGACAGACCATATGAAGCCATGGGCAGATAAAGCGATGAAACTGTCAGAAGATCTGGATGTTTTCATGAAGAACCTGAACCAAGCCTATTAGAGCATCAATCTCACCGCAGAAGGGTTGACTTCTCAAAATTTGGTGGATACAGCGCAAAGTGAAGCCTATCAGAGTGCGGGTGTACTTGAACCCTTCATAGATACCATTGAGGAGTTGAAGACAAATATGAAGACCCTAGTACAACTGTGACTCGAGACGAGTCACAAGACTATGTTGGGCGCCTGTTGGAGCGGGGTCCCTTAGGACCGCAATTTTCATAAAACTATAGTATTTTTGTAATTTTGAGTCATGTGTGCTAAGAAATGCACAGTTCAAGGGGATTTGGGGTGGGTCAAATCCCCTTCATGAGTTTTAATGGGAAAAAGGGTAGATCTAGGAGTCTCAAACCATGGTTTACTTGGACAGCTATATGAGCATGAGCTAAAGATATAAATAAGATGATCAAGTCGATAGAACAAGCTTCTAAGTAATGGATGAAGTTCACAGAATGATGTTGTAGATCTCTACATATTTTTGTCTTCAGTTCGTGTATAGAAGGCTCTTGTTGGCTATGTGCACAGAGACTTTAGTCCTACTGTGTGCGGACCCCGCTAGCTATGTGCGTGGGTAGAACTAAAGTATTGTAAGGATGCTATTTATTGTGGATGAATAAAGGACTATTTTGGACAATTATGAGTATCAAATGAATCTATGTTTTTCTTTTTGATCTGTTTTGTGTATTATTTTTGTTTACTATGTAAAGTGTATTATCTGTGTTTGGATCGGTTGCATACCTATTTCAATGCTTAATATGAATGGTAGATGCATGGATCTGTTACTATAAGACTTGAATAGAACTTTATTAAGACTTTTAAGGGATTGTGAAGCCATTGTTTGTGCACGTGCAAGAAAGCCTAAGTAAATTGACCTTCTGTTACGAAGGCCAGTCTGCTATTGTTATAGATCTGAAGACACCCACATCATTTAATTCTCTCTCAGGGTGTGGAAACCTAGTTCCAACACCCCCCCATACTGCTTCGAATGAGACTTTGAGCTGCACAAGTAGGTCACTGCCGAAACGGCTAGTAGTAGGAGGGTTTTTTTGGTTAAGCTTAACTCTGAACCTAGGTCAGGACCCCTCAATCCAACATAGGTTAGTTCTCATTATTCCTTTAGTTGTTGGTTGAGTTATTAGTTCCTGAAGCCTTGGTTGGAAAAACGCTCTGAACCCTGACAGACAACTATTGGGTTGAGTTACTAGTCCTGGAGCCTTGGTTGGAAAAACGATATGGAGCCCTAGGTGAGATGAGTTACTAGTCCTGGAGCCTTGGTTGGAAAAACGCTATGGAGCCCTAGGTGAGATGAGTTACTAGTCCTGGATCCTTGGTTGGACAAATTATCTAGAGCCCGAAAAGAGCTGGGGTTGATTTACTAGTCCTGGAGCCTTGGTTGGAACAAACATTTTGGAGCCCTGGACAGCTTGGATAGTGACCATTCCGTGATGGTTAGTGATGTATGACTGTGAGGTGGAATCACTAGTTTGGGGTTAAGACGGTTTTGTCTCTAGGGCCCTGGTTTGGTTTTGCTTGATGTGTTTGATAAAGCCTCACATTCATGCTTAGAATATGGCACGGGGCTGATTCGCTAAAGTAATACTTGTCTCAACCAATCTATGGTCGGGTGGAACATGGAAGTCCCATCTATGGTTGGTGTTTACATGCATTAATGAAGAGTTCATCCCTTTGGTATTTGGTATGCAAATATATTGATTTGTATGTGTATATTATTGTTGTTGTAGCCATGGTATTTTTGTTGTTATTATGTTGGTTATAAGCATGTATTTGATCAATGATGATGTATGGCTCTATCCATGTTTTTGCTTGTAATCGAATGCACAATGTACCTATGGTAAAATAGACTGTATTGCAGCTAATGATGTAAGGGAGAAATGCTTCTTAATGATTCCAAGATAAGTATGAGATCCCTATGTTTAAAATTGTTGTTTACACTTGTAGATACAATGTTGGTGACATGTTTGACGAAATACATGTCATGGCTAGGAGGGGTCCGGATTAGTTATTGATGATGTGATTATTGTAATGCCCTACTTGATCATATCATGATAATTTTGATTAGTGTTTAATTAAACTAGAAATATTGAATTATAATTATTAAGTAATATTGGTATATACCTACACTTCAAGAATTTGTAATTTATTTTACTGATGATTTTTATTATTGTTATTATTCCATTCCTAAGTTTTCTTCTCAAATTTACTTTTGGATAAGATATTTTCTCCTCCAATTTATTTCTAAGTTAAATATCCATATTTCTTTTCCCAAGGTGTCTTCTCAAATCTACTTTTGGATAAGATATGTTCTTCTCCAATTTATTTCTAAATCAAATATCTATATTTTTATTCCCAAGGTGTCTTCTCAAATCAACTTTTGGATAAGATATGGTCTTCTCCAATTTATATCTAAATAAAATATTTATATTTATATTCCCAGGGTGTCTTCTAAAATCTATTTTTGGATAAGGTGTGGTATTCTCCAATTTATTTCTAAATCAAATATCTATATTTATATTCGCAAGGTGTCTTCTCAAATCTACTTTTGGATAAGATATGGTAAGGAAACTCAAGGATATTAAATTAAAAGGATGGGGGGGTAGTCATAGAATTAATGGTAACTGGTCTGTAATATTCCCAAATGGGAAAACACAACAATACATGCATGAGAAAAGAATTTTTTAGCAATATAAGCATTAAAAAGAAAATGAAACCCATGGATCCATTAGATCTGACATTATAGCAACGAAATCTAAAAGTAAATAAAAAACAAATCATTATAGCCTGGTTAAACAAGCCTCCCATGCTCATAACAGCCCAAAATCACTAAAACCCCAAGACTACTACAACATATAAATACTACATAAAGAGATAGCACAGTTTATTGATGGTTATACTTAGAAAATAGAGATACAAATCAGATCTGATGATTTATTAATCAATAGAGCACAAAAACAGAGATATAGTCTCTTTTACATAGATCCAAGATGACCCAGTAAGGGTTTCTTGACAAAAATGATATACATGAAATATTTGCTATAGATCTATGGCTGAATCACACTGTATGGGTAAAGCACTGCATGATCATGCAAAGAAATGGTTGTAGCTCCTTTTTCTATCTTTTCCGGGAAAAGGCTGATCCTTCCTCTAGGAAACTAGCTCTCAAAATAAGGGATTAAACCCCTCCACTGCAATACCTTAAGAAATAACACAGTTTCTGAAAGGGACTACGCTATTGCTAAAGGTAGCTACTTTTCCTAACACCAGATAGTGGAAAATGTAGTACACAATGCTCTCCTCAGTTTTCTTAAACAATATCTCCAAGCAAGAGTGGGGAATTCCCGAATGAGAAAACCCTTGCACTAAATAATGCAGCAAACTTAGCTAAACAGCCAAAGGATGCAGAGAATTCTAAACAGACCACATACAAAATATAATCTTCAATCATACTCCATATTTTTTCCATTCCCTTCATTATATAGTTGATGAGCTTGCTCACCAAGGGTCCCACCCAATTATGAGGTTGCTTCCATGCAAAGGCTCCTCCACCAAGATTACATTGTCTCCATTAGTCCCTCTCATCTTTTAACAGCTTTGTTTGATTTATTCAACCTTGACTAGATCTTCCTGCATTGTCTTCTTTCACACCCAAGGTGTCTTCATTTAGTTTAGCTAGATTGATCTTCATTCACACTAAGCTATCTTTATTTATGATCAACTCCTCATATAATAATGTTGTTGACTTGGTCAAACTTGACTTTGTCCACACATTTTAGATCCTGTTCATACATGAGGATGCTTGATCTAGTTATTAACATGATCCCTTTTTACATTATGAGGGATTTTATGCCTACTTAAGCAACTTATGAGCCTCCTTGCCCATTTATTCATCTAACTAGATTTTAAAAGAAAAAATAATATTCCTATTAGCTGCATGCTAATTTAGGAATATTATAGTATTCCCCTCCCAAATGTTGCTTGTCCTCAAGAAAGTGCAAAGGTGTTGCAAAATCTCCCCTCCTCCTCTTGGGGCCTCCACATCCAATAGTTTCCACCATTACTTCAAATTTTCTACAACAATTTTGTCTCCCAATGGTTCCTCCCAAGCGTGTAAGTTGGCCTTTGGTGGATAAACCAAATGGCTCTCATCATGAAAGAATGGAAGGTCTATATGGAAACCTTCTTTCTTATCAATGGCCTCCTCATGATAGAAGTGATGAAAATCATGGGGAATTCCATCATCAATGAAGGACTCCCATCTCCATGCTATCATCCAAATGAAATAAATCACCTCCCAGATTGGTAATTCATAGAAAATCTCCTCCCAATTTCCCATAAGAGGCATGTCCCAAGTGTTCCAAACAATCATATGGCCCACCTCATAAAGAAACAAGTGATCTACTGTAGTGGCCATATAGTCTCCCATGCTCCCCTTGAAGCATGTAGTGCAAAAAGTGTGGGAAATTTCTTCCCCCAAGGACACATCCAACCAATGTGTCTCTCCCCCAACTATGTTCCCAACATAGATAAGAACATCTTCAGCAGATGGGATCATGATTAAAATCATGCTGGCTTCCATATGCAATAAAGGAGAAGGAAAATGGTCCCTCATGTGCAACCAAAGTAGTTTTACTCCTAACTGCCATAGAATATGATATAACAAGTGTTTTTCCCACTACTTGTTTGTTGTCCCATCCTTCTTGTATGCTTGGAGAAGGTGTATGATGGTTGGTGTTGATGAAGTACACCATGAAGAATACAACATCTCCCCAAAATATTTTAGGGAATGGTCAACATCTCCATTGCTCATGGCCCCAAGTAGCCCATGAAGCTCATAAGAAAAAGTGCCCCACATGGAGCAAAGCCCTATACATGAGTGTTATAAAAATACAAGCATATAGTAGATACATCATGATGTTCAGAAATATAAGTCTTACCATACACTTGGCTCAAATCAGAGAGGTGGCTCATGGATGAGCTCTCTCTCACACCCAATGAAGGAGGAGGTGGTGATGATAACTCTTCCCAAGAGCTATGTTCCTCCTGAACCAGCAAATGATCTATGCACTTCCTCATGTGAGAGTGCATCTCTTCTTTGAAGTTTTCCCACATGAATCCATCTAAGATAGTATGGCATGATCTAATGAAACCAGTGGGTTTGGAAAGCAAGATCTCATAGGCTGCATTAAGTAGTTCATCCTTAAGCTTGGATTCTCTAGCCAAATAGATTTGATCATGAGAATAAATGACTCCCTCAACTACTTTATACTTCCCATCCATCAATTTCCCATCAAGAACCTTACATGTGAAGAAGTCCTTGGAATATTTCATCAATAGTTGGGACTCCCAATAAGGATCTAGGCTCCCCAACAATGACAACGTTCTAGAAATCTGAAATGCAGCCCCTGTCATAACATGGTTCTCCTCTTTAACATGCTTGATGCCAAAGTCACATGTTGTAGTACTATCAACCTTCTTTTGCTGCCTCTCTTGCAGCTAATCTTGCTCAAGACAAGATTTAAGTACATGGAAATCAACCTCCCTTTGGAAAGTTTTTGTTTTCCAAAACTTCCTTAATTTGGCCCATGCATGCAAGGGATATCCTCTTGTCATGCTCAGAAATATTCTTTATGTGTGAAAATATCATTGGCTTCCCCAAAGATATGGAGTGGCCATTTTACATCATATCCATGTCACCATAGACTTCTGAATTCTCCTTTTTCAGCGCAAATAGCAGAGTGGGAGATAGCAATGTCCCTTTTAGAAAATTACTTACCTCTCCTTTGATCTCATCAAAGATTCTCTGTGCTATGCTAGCTTCTCCCAAGGCTCCTTCCTTAGCCAAGTATGTTAATGTTTCCCATAGTTGAGAGAACACTTTATTCTTCTCCCAATCAGGGGGTATCCCTTGTGGAATGCCTCCATGCAAAGAGACATCAAGGCCTAGAATAGGATGTACATGTGTGTGGACATATTTGTCCTTTCCTTCATTGCACAAATCCTCCTGCCTCCTTTGTGCATAAAACTTCTGAAATAGAGAAGGGGGTGTGCTTCTCATCATATTATTCTTTTCCTCCTCCTTATCTTCTTCTATCTTCAAGATCTCACCATTTGACAATGATGGCACATGCTGCACATGGATTGTGCCATGATCTCCATATGTGAGATTATTTGGAACTCCCTGCAAGAGTGCAAGAGTTTCTCTCCTTGGAGATAATGATTTATCTTCCTCTTCATGAGGTATTGGATGTGCTCTTGATATGACAATGTTTTTCCCTAAAACCTTCTCTTCCTCCTCATCAATGTTTGATAATGCCTCTCCAACAATGAGAGACCTTAGATCTTGGTCTTCCCTTGAAGGAGGAATCTCCATTTCTTTCTCTTGAGAAGAAAGCTCACCATGAAATGGGGAATTTTCCCTTGGCAAGGTATACAGGTTTTCATCCCCTTCAATGGTTTTCTGAAATGGAGTTGGATTAATAGATCCTTCCAACTCATGCAAAGGTTTTTTTTTTTTTGGTTTGATAAGCTCCATAGAAGATGTTTCATGAGATTTTCTATCAAACCTTTCCACTACTCTTTTTATGAACCTTGCATAAGTAGATGTATTTGCATTCTTTAAGGAAAAATATTCAAATAACCACCAAGCATAAGCATTACCTTCAAAATGCAACACTGCTACTTTGATGGCTTCATTTTCTGAAACTTGATGTTGTTTCACATAGGTGTGTAGCTCCTTCACCCAAACCCTCACTAGACATTTAGGTGATCCATCAAAAGTAGATAGAAAGAATATACCCACACCATGTTGCTTGCTCCTTGTGCTTCTTTCCTCCTTGATCTTGCAAAACCCTTCAAAGTTCAAGTGATCTTTGAACCCCTTATATTGAGCTTCATACTCTTGCAAATAATCACCAAGATTCTCCTTCTTTGGCACATCTCCTTTCTCCATCTCTCTTGTCATGAACATATGAATGGTAGAGAATTTTAAATATGATGGTGTGGCTGAATACTCACACCCATAATATGAGGAATTAGAGCTTTCCTCATGTCTATATCTTGTTGATGAACCTCCATGTTTTTCCCTCCTCATTTCTTTGATGTCTTTACTAATGCCATGCAAAGTGTGTAGAAGAAGCTTTGAGAACTTCTTTCCTCCAGAAAATAAGGGTTTTCCTTGATCCCTTTTGCAGATCCTCTCCTTCTCATGAGAAGACTCCATAATGGTTGTAGAACACAGGCTGAGACAAGATTAGAGCTTCGATACCACTGTAATATTCCCAAATGGGAAAACTCAGAAATACATACATGAAAAACGCATTTTTCAGAAATATAAGCATTAACAGAAAAATGTAGCCCATGGATCCATTAGATCTGGAATTATAGCAACCAAATCTAAAAGTAAATCAGAAACAAATCATTATAGCCTAGTTAAACAGGTCTCTTATGCTCAAAACAACCCAAAATCACTGAAACCCCAAGACTACTACAACACATAAATAATGCATAAAGAGATAGCACAGTTTACTGAGGGTTATACTCAGAAAATGGAGATACAAATCAGATCTTATGATTTATTAATCAATAGAGCACAAAAACAGAGATCTAGTCTCTTTTACATAGATCCAAGATGACCCGGCAAGGGTTTCTTGACATAAATGATATACATGAAATATTTGTTACAGATATATGGCTGAATCATGTTGTATGGCTCAAGAACTACATAAATATAGCTGATCATGCAAATAAATGGTTGTAGCTCCTTTTTCTAGATTTTCCGAGAAAAGGTTGATCCTTCCCCTGGGAAACTAGCTCTCAAAACAAGGGATTAAACCCCTCCACTGCAATACCTTAAGAAATAACACAGTTTCTGAAAGGGATTGTGCTGTTCCTGAAGGTAACTACTTGGCCTAACACCAAATAGTGGAAAATGTGGTACACAATTCTCTCCTCAGGTTTCTCAAACAAGATCTTCAAGCAAGAGTGGGGAATTCTCGCATGAAAAAACCCTTGCACTAGAAAATGCAGCAAACTTAGCTAAATGGCCAAAGGATGTAGAGAAGTCTAAACAGACCACATACAAAATATAAACTTCAATCCTGCTCCATATGGTTTCCATTACCTTCATTATATAGTTGATGATCTTCCTCACTAAGGGTCCCACCCAATTATGAGGTTGCTTCCATGCAAAGGCTCCTCCACCAAGATTATGTTGTCTCCATTAGTCCCACTCATATTTTTATAGCGTTGTTTGATTTAGTCAACCTTGACTAGATCTTCCTGCATTGTCTTCTTTCACACCCAAGGTGTCTTCATTTAGTCTAGCTAGATTGATCTTCATTCACACTGAGTTGTCTTTATTTATGATCCACTCCTCATATAATAATGTTGTTGACTTAGTCAAACTTGACTTTTTCCACACATTTTAGAACCTGTTCATACATGAGGATGCTTGATCTAGGTACTAACATGATCCCTTTTTACATTATGAGGGATTTTATGCCTACTTAAGCAACTTATGAGCCTCCTTGCCCATTTATTCATCTAACTAGATTTTAAAAGCAAAATTAATATTCCTATTATCTGCATGATAATTTAGGAATATTACATGGTTGAAGTGGATGAGAGGAATACACATAAAGGGAATGAGTATCATAGGATAAGGGGGATATCCTTGGTCTTTATTTCGGCATTGCAGAATTTTTATTTTGGGGTAGGAGTCTGGAGAAGGAGAAGGGAGAGAATGGAGAGAAAAATGAGAGAAATAAAACTTGGATCTTTTATAGAGTGTTGGTTTTAACTTGGACACACTACATCTAGTTGGACTTGGGCTCAAAGGGCTAGGGAACCTGTGGAGGTTCCCTGGGCTAGGAAATCATTCCTAGTTGGTTGGGAGGTAAATTCAATTGGGTAGCGAGGAAGAACATCCTAACAAAGTCAGGAGCATCCCAAACAATCCACTAGAATGGGTATTCTTCTGTTTTCTATTTTATTTATGTAAATTGTTGTAAAATAAATTTCTTACATGTTTCATATGTTGTTTATCAATTTTTTCTTGTATGTTTTTTATCAAGTAAATGTAGAGTTGTAAACATGTTATTTTCTGCTTATTTTAATTCAATTAAATGATAAATTTGCTTTAGTTAGAATACCTAGGTTATGTCCTTACAATTTCTTCTGCATCATTGTTTTAATGTTATTTATCATCTCCTAAAGTTTCATGAAGTTTTGGGCAGTGACTTGAGTTCTAGGGCTAAAAATGTGGCACAAATCTCAGAGTTACACACATAGAATTGACCAATTAGGGCCCTGGCTACATACTTGTTGTGTTTTTCTTGTGGCTATAGGCTCCCATCCACTAATTTTCCTTGGCATGTCAATGGCTATAGCCTAAAAGGGTCAAAAACTTAGTCTCCCTCAAGGGTCAGGGGCATCAAGGTTGGGTTACCTCCTGAGGATGTTATTGATTATGTATAAGGTGTGTTTGTCTTGTTTCCGTCAGTTCCACTTCCTTAAGTTCATCTAGGAGGTTTAATCTCATATTAGTAGCCTATTGTCGCATGTTTACCCTAGTTGGCTAGTTACTTGGGTAGATGTGGGAGGACAGTGTTACAGATATTCTACCAACTACCATGTTTAGATGTGAGATCAGTAAACGTGATTACAAATATTTAATATTATAAAGCTCCAAAAATTTATATATAGAGAAATATATAACCTACCAAAGAAATTCAGGAGTAGGGATCAATTTTATTGCTCCAGAATTGTTCTTTCTGGTCAGAAGAATTACATCCCTAACAACTATCAATGTTATTTCAAGACTATACATTTTTTTTTCATGTGGATAGTATTGAAATATAGGATATTAGAGTTATGACATAAAGAAGATGGGGTAAATTAGGTACACTTGCATGGGAAGTAAATTCGACGACCTCATGCTAGAGCTTGTAGAAATTTGAATAATAGTTAAATCATTCACCGAGATTATCCTGATTACACATTATTTAAGCTTCATGCATAATACATAACCTCTTCTACCATTTATCATCAATTTGTGGAATTATAAACAATCACATGCACACATTAAAACCATAATCAATCACACATATAAACACAGTATTTATGGGAAAGCTTAAAGCTGAAAACCCTCAATTATCTGTATATTATAATGATAGAGAACATGTAACAATCATTGTACAATCTCCTCACAAGCTATCAATACAATCTCCAATTGTTACACACTAAACAAGCTCAGATCTAGCAATAACACATGCTCCAATCCTGTCCACCTGTAAGCCTGCCTCTACTGCGCAATCCAACCTTGAGAATTGCTTGATCCAAGTTCGAATCCCACTAGTATGCACTGTGCAATCCTCATTGGCAATCTCAATCAATGTGTGTGCAAATCTCATGCACCAGTATAGTCACAACTGATATTCAACCTGCTCTTTCACCTACCTCTTCCACTGGTCTCCACTGAACTGTCCATGCACTTGAGTTAACTGATGTATTCTTTAGTTGATTAATTAGTGAATTAATTAATAATTAATTCACAACACTCTCACTAGTGTATCAATCAGTTAGACTAGATACAACTAGCTCAACTATGTTTAACTAAGTTAAACTGAACACAACTCCATCAACTCCTCAATCAACTCCACCAAACTCTGTCACATGAGTTCTAACTGAAGTCAACCATGCAGCAGCTCAACTAAACCCTAGGAATAGTGTAATTCCTTCTGTCAGCTACATGTGCCACATCCAGGCATCAAACTGAAGTGCTCCAAGAAAATAAGATAATGTTTATAGTCCAAATATTATTAAGAGCTAATAATATTCGACATATCTATTTTTAGACTGGCAATATAAAAATAGAAGTCCATCTATTTTTCCCGACTTGACCAACCATCCATAAATATCATCCTGCAACTCATAGAACATGATCCATATGTCTAAAAATAGACTTTGCGCCAAAAATAGCCTGCAGGCCCACTTAGTGAAGGCGACTTCATTTCACTAAGCTCATCATCTTGTTGCATTCTCAACACTCCATCTCAACAAGATATGGATTATCTGCAACCCCTATCTTGCCTCTGTGGTATTCGAATTTGCTCTTGGTGAACGCCTTCGTCAAGATATCAGCATCCTGATCCTCCGTGGGAATGTATGAAAGTAACATGACCTTCCGCTACACACAATCTCTGATATGATGATACCGGATGTCAATGTGTTTGGATCTATCATGAAATACTGGATTATCCGAGAGTTTGATGCAACTCTGGTTATCACAATAAATCACAGTAGGCTCCAAGTGTGACCCGAACAACCCGACCAGGATCTTCCCCATCCATATAGCCTCGCATGAAACCAAGCTTGCTGCCATATACTCGGCCTCCGCTGAACTGAGTGCCACAGATCTCTTCTTCCTACTATTCCAAGAAACTGTTGTCGACCCGATACTGAAAATCCCTCCAGATGTGCTCTTTTTGTCTGTTGGGCTCCCTGCCCAATCTGCATTCGTGAAGCCACATAGCCTCACCTCATCCGACTGTCTGTACCACAATCCACATCCCGATGTGCCTCTGAGAAAACGCAATACATGCTTGCCTGCCTTCCAGAAGAGCTTGGTTGGCTTAACCATAGCTTGTGAAAGCTGGTTAATAGCATAGCATATGTCGGGTCATGTATTGACCAGATACATAAGCGACCCCACAAACTGTCGATAAACAGTGGCATCCACTACCTCCGCTGAAGTAGCATCCTCCTTCCTCCAACCTCCAGGAAGAGGAGTATCAATAGGCTTGCAGCCATGCATGTTGAACTTCAATTAACTCCATACCTACCCGAGAAAGCTCTTGCCAATCATCGCGTCGCCAAATTTCCAATCCCAGAAATAATGAGTGAGGCCCAGTCCTTCATCTCAAACTCTTGCGAGACTCTTGGCATGAAAGTATCAACAGCTCATCACTTGTCAAAATCAAATCATCTACATAAAGTACAATGATCAACAAATTACCCTCCACCACAATCTGGTATAGGTTAGGATCCGCCTCACTCTTGGAGAATCCAAGTCCGGTGAAATAACTGTCTATCCGTGTGTACCAAGCACAAGGTGCTTGTTTCAACCCATACAACGCTCTCTTGAGCCCGCACACATGCGACTCGCTGTTGAAGATCTCGAAAACTTTGGGCTACTCTATGTACACCTCCTCCTCAATGAATCTGTTGAGGAATGCAGTCTTCACATCCATCTGATGAATGTGCCACCCCATCTGCGCTGAGAGAGAAAGAATCGTCTGTATGGAAGAATACCTTGCGACAGGTGCAAAGGTATCCTCATAATATCGATCCCCTCTATCTGTGAGAAGCCTCAGGCAACAAATCTTGCCTTGTACTTCTCCACACTCCCGTCAGCCGCCTGCTTCACTTTGTAGATCCATCGCGAACCCACCACTGATTTCCCTTCCGGTCGCGGGACAATCTCCCATGCACTGTTTCTGACAATCAAATCATACTCTTCCACCATGGCATCTACCCATGCGGGATCCTCCACAGCTTCCTCGAAAGAGGATGGCTCTGTCACGATACACTTGCTCACAAGAGCCATGTATCCAGTGTACTGGTCAGGTGACTGTCTCTGTCTGCGCTGTGATGTAGGTGCTCCTACAACCTTCTTTGCATTTTGAGCCAGTCGCTCAGCTTCTGTAGTGCGCTTCTGCCCTCTGATGGTCAGCGCTGCATGAGTGGTCTCTTCCACTCCATGAACTTCCTCTTGTGGCTGATCCACCTCCTAAAGCTCATCCTTAGGAACTAATAGCTCCTCATATGCATGCAAGTGTGGCTTCCTCTCAAGCGAACACTTCATGGCTTTCTCCTCCTGAAATGTGATATCCTGCCGCACAACGCCTTGCGACTGCTCTGCAAATACACACAATAGTTGTGGGGCGTATCAGTGTACCCCAAAAATATCCCAACCTCTACAGTCGGCTCCAGCTTCTTCCTGGCATCCTTCGTCACATGAATGTAAACAGGTGAACCAAAAATCCTAAAATGGGAAATATCAGGCTTCTTACCAGAAAACGCCTCCTCGGGTGTACTCATGCCAAGTATCCTGTGAGGACAACGGTTCTGCACATATAATGCAGTATTGCATGCCTCAGCCCACAAGTGTATGGCAAGGCCCTGATCATGCAACATCACCCGTGCAGCACCCACGATCGTTTTTTTCTTCCGCTGAGCAACCCCGTTCTGCTGTGGGTTATGAGGTGATATGAGCTCTCTTCAAATTCCTTCTATGATGCAAAAGTCCTTGAATTCGCCAGAGATGAATTCACCACCATTGTCGCTCCTAAGAGCCTTCACCTGCTTCCCCGATTCTTTCTCAACCAGTGCCTTGAACTCACAGAACTTTGAGTATGTCTCGCTCTTCTTCCGCATGAAGAAGATCCAGCACTTCTGAGAAAAATCATCAACAAATATCACATAGTACTTGTTCTTTTCTGTCAAAGCTACTGAGAAAGGTCCACACACGTCTGTGTGAATTCTCTCAAGGATTGTCGTGGCGCGACTATCCTTCTCGTGAAAGGTGGCTTTCATAAATTTTCCCAAGGTACACCCCTTGCACTGATCTGACTGTGCAAGAGTGCCCTTAGGAAGCCCAGTAGAAATCTGCTGCAGAATCTTCAAAGCACCATGGTGAAGGTGGCCCAATCTCCGGTGCCATAGCTCGCCATCATCCCGGCTCACCACTCCTTCTGCCTTGCATGCCATTTCTGCGCAGCCATCTACTTGCAACTGATAAAGGTTCTTGACTCGAACCCCTATCCTTCGGGTTTCACCAGTTGCCTTACTACGCAGAAAATCCTTTCCCTCGCTAAATATAACATCATATCCCTTATCTTCCAACATCACCACAGAGATCAGATTCTTCTTCAATCCTGGAACATGCATGACATCCTTCAATATGTCAGCCGACTCTCTCAAAGGAAATGGTACCAATACTGGTCACACTGTATCTACCATCATCGCCCATCTTGATGTGCACTCCAAGATCTTTCTCATCCAGATCAATAAAAAAATCTCGATCTCCTGTCATGTGAAAAGACGCACAACTGTCAAGAAACCACACTGAACCCGTCACACTTGAGACCAAGCATGCGATTAGCAAAAAATCCAGCTCAAACTGTGAGGCTAAGGCCTCTCCAGCTGCAGTCCTAGCAGCCTGTTTATTTTTCTTCTTCTAGGGACAACTAGTGGCATAATGTCCGTGTTGGTGACAGTGAAAGCACTTCACCTTGGACATGTCCTGCTTCTTGCCTTTCGCACCCGCGATTGAGAAGATTTCTTTCTCTTCCCCTTCTTTGCTTTGGTATCCAAATGCACTTCTTTCATCAGATGCCTTGATGAAGATCCGTCCCTGGTACTTCGCCTATCTCCTCTGCACAAGATCCGACCAAAGTCGCTCCCATCCTGGCAATTTCTCCCGACCATTGACAGAGTCCTGATAGGAGTTCCAGCTCTTCAGAAGCTCAAGGAGAGCCAATCTCACCAATTCCTCATCATCAACAATCACCCCCACACTTCCCAGCTCATCCCTGCATTGGGTGAACTTCGTGAGGTACTTGGGCATACTGTCGCCTTTCTCCATCTTTATGTTTTTGAGTCTATCCTTAAGTGCCAAATTCCTCTGGTCGCTCTTTCTTTGGAATAAATCTATCAAGGCTTTCCACATCAGGAATGGAGAAGCCTTACCATGTAGGCTGGACACTATGTGATCCTTCACGCCTTCCAACAGAATCCTTCGACACTTTGCTGTCTTCTTTTTCCAAGCCTCAATTACGGTAGCATCGCTAGAAGTAGGCTTTGGAATTTCTGCATCTATGAACTCCTTCAACCCATTGTCATCCAACACCGCCTCCATCCTATTCTTCCATGCAATATAATTCGAGCTGCCCTCAAGGGCATACTCCAATCGCAATCCGTTGAAAGACATCTCAACTTCGACACCAAGAAAACACTGCTGCAAATTCGAATTCCACCAGCACAAAACCCAACCGCTTCAATGTTCTGCAATTTCTCCAATGATCAATATCGCTCTGATACCATGTAGAAATTTGAATAATAGTTAAATTATTCACCGAGATTATCCTGATCACACACTATTTGAGCTTCATGAATTATACATAACCTCTTCTACTATTTATCATCAATTTGTGGAAAATAAACAATCGCATGCGCACATTAAAACCACATAATCAATCACACATATAAACACAGTGTTTATGGGAAATCTTAAAGCTGAAAACCCCCAACCATCTGTATATTATAATGATAAAGTTCATGTAACAATAATAGCACAAAGGTCCTCACAAGCTATCAAGATGAATCTCCAATTGTTACACACTAAACAAGCTCCAACATCTAGCACACCACATGCTCCAATCCCGCTCCACCTCGTAGTCGTTTCTATCACAATCCAACCTTGAGAATTGCTTGATCCAAGTTTTAACCCCACTCAGCATGCACCCGCACAATCCTCATTGGCAACATCAATCAAAATGTGTGCAAACAGTGAATGCACCCGCATAGTCACAACTGATAGTCAACCTGCTCTTTCACCTACCTCCATCACTGATCTCCACTGAAACTGTCCATGCACTGAAGTTAACTGATGTGTTATTTAGTTGATTAATTAGTGAATTAATTAATAATTATTTCACACCACTTCCACTAGTGTATCAATCAGTTAGTCTAGATACAACTAGCTCAACTATGTCTAACTCAGTTAAACTGAACACAACTCCATCAAACTCACATTATTTCTAATCAAGTCAACCATGCAAGAAGCTCAACTAAACCCTAAGAATAGCGTAATTCCTTCTGTCACCGCCTGTGCCACATCCAGGCATCAAACTGCTACCCCAAGAGAATAAGATAATGTTTATAGTCCAAATATTATTAAGAGCTAATAATATTCAACATATCTATTTTTAGACTGAAACGGAAATGATTCTGCCTATATGGGAAAAACAGTCCATCTATTTTTTCCAACTTGACCAACCATCCACAAATAGCATCCTGCAACTCATAGAACATGATCCATATGTCTAAAAATAGACTTTGGGCCAAAAATAGCCTGCGGGCCCACTTAGTGAAGGCGACTTCATTTCACTAAGCTCATCATCTTGTTGCATTCTCAACAGAGTTGACTAAAGAGAAATGAGAGTCGGGATGAAAACTTGAATATCCATGTTCACAGCCTGTGAAATTCTTACAAAATATTATTCGAACAACAAGAGCCATGGAAAACAACCAAAAACAACCAAAGGCAAGAATAAGGACAATAATTAAACCACAAAAAATACCTAGCAAATCACCATTTTGATGATTGTGTGGAACTAGAGTTCCTTTGGCATAAACCCCCCTGCATGTGGGGGGAATGAGGTAACATCTGAATAATACAAGAGAAGTAATGCGAAATAACCCTCAAAGCCATCATTGGTGGAAAACCACAACCTCAAAAACACTACCTACATAAATAAAAATCAAGAGACAAAGAATGAAATAAAAAAAAAACATGGAATGCAGAAATAAAATCGTGAGGAAAGATACTATAATTCTACTTGTTGACCACATACCTGACTTTTCTACACCTTAAGGAGAGTGATTTATTAGTTATGACTTATGTGTCTTTTAGAAAATGAGATAGTTTCCATATATAATACAATGAAACAATATGCATATAAATTGATTACTGATATAACCATATGTAAAAAAATGGTGAAGTTGTGTCCATTTACATTGATTACCTATATATTCCCCATTGCTGTATATTGTATCCTTAAAGGAGTGAAACACTTTTTCTATATGATCATTACACATACCACCAATTTTGGTAGGCTTACGAACAAAAACTTCAAGTATGAAAGCATGATTTTTTCAATCAACAAACAACACATTTTATGGTGGATGTTATTTTATTTTATTTCTTCGCTGGGAGGAAAAAGAGGTGCACACACCATTTTAAATTTATTTACGAGGTCAAAAGCTTAGTTAAATATTGAAATATTTTTAAAAAATTAGAAACATTAAATTTTTATTTTAACTTTAAACACCTCACCACAACGTATTGCACAATCAGTGTCCAAAAAAAAGGCAAAGTGTGGAAATATGAAACAATGAAAAATGTCCTTGCATCAGGATATATGGTAAATCGACATAAGTAAATCAACATGTGGTTTATCAAAATTCGACAGATGGTTTATCAAAATAGACATTTATGTTAAGATGCATGCTTATTTTCATCTAGGTCAGTCTCTGGCAAACCATCTGCACTAGCATGATGGTAATCTTGAATCACATTTGTCAAAGATCGAATGTCTTACCAAAGTTCAGGTAAGAGCACAAAATCCATTATTCTAGGGCCTAAATATTGGGGATGGTATGCATTGCACATAGATGAAATTTCTTTATTAGCACCTTAGTAAGTACTCAGATTCTTTAAAAATAGAAATTGAAAATTATGACTCGAGCCATCTACCAACCTCTATTGATTGTGTTCACATGTAATGACTTGTTTTTTATGAGTATTCCTTTTCAATAGGAATGGATTCATGTTTTGAAGAAAATTATAACTATTTCTTATCAAGCTACAACTATTTTCAAGTGAGGGGGAATGTGCAACGGAGCACCAATGAGAGTTGCGTTGACGGGTTATCAAGGAAAAGATGCATAGGAAGCAAACATAGAGGCACCTGAAGGAAGAAAAGTGGGAGAAGAAAATCATAGTTATGGAAGAAACCACTTATGCCATGGAAGAATGCTCTGAAAACTCTAGTGTCGCTCTAAATATAAGCAAGAATTTTGGAATTGTAATTTTGTGAAGAAATCTTGTTAGGTATTGTAGAATCACATTGCAATTTTACCACATAGAGAAACCCTACAACCTAGTATTGAATGATGTTTGCTTTATTTTTCCCTTTGTTGTTGATCCAAGTAGATATTGGTGGCCACCCGCCTATTCCACCCATACCTCTAGTTAGTTTCATTATTTTCCTTGTTTATAGCAACATTTATTATTTTTAGTAGTTTTTCAGGTCTTGAACTTCCAGAACAATTTTGACCCCCTAAGCGACCTTTCTTTGAGGTTCGTAGCAAGCCCATAGTTGTAGGAAAGGACCTGTAGCAAATCCTATAGTACTAAAATATATATTTCTAACTAGGTATCGTACATGCCAAATAGAGATAGTATGACCAAGTTATGACCTCGAGAAATTGGCTGCCACAGTAACTCCAACGGGGCCCACAAACTCTTGGCGTTCAATCTCCTGGGGTTAGATTTTTCTCTTATTTTTCAATAACAAAAAGGCCCTTGAGCCTCATTGAAACAAAATTCAGAGGCATGTAGCTTCCAAATATCTTCTCAAAGATAAACTACCATTGCCCGAGCTCACTTATTTCCATTCTATTTGTCAGCATATTTTAGTTCTTTGATATTAATGAAATGAAGTGTTATTTTTGTTGCATCTTTGTATGTATGGTTATATTTGTATTGTGTTTATTTTTTGTTTAAGTTTGTATCAGTGGTATCATATCAGTTTTCTCTTTCTATGTTTTTCTTTGCATGTCCCTAATGAGGTTAGGCAATATGGAGTTAGGGCTCGAACTGGTTGAACCTTTATAAGACCAGCCTTGCAAACCCCGACGACCCCTCATGGCGAAAGAAAAGAAATATGAGGGAGCAAGAGATCCTTTCAATATATTGTTTGAAGAATCCCTTGAGGGATAGAGGAATGTGATGATGGACAAATTTTCCCAAATCCTTCGATGGATGCCCACAGGTAACATATATTCATCTGGTAGTCACTCTGGAGGCGCCACTCCCTTCAAGGTACAAGTCAACTTTGACATTCTCATATTTGAAGGCCATAGATGCAGACACCATAGATAGATGGTTAAAATTGTTAGAATGATATTTTTCAGTTCATGATTTTTCCAATAGGGAAAATATTACTTTTGTACTCCTCAAAGTTGCCCCCCATGTCAAGGACTGCTGGTAAACCTACTGCAAGTAGAGGGATGAGAGAGAACCCTCACTATTTTCAACCACACCCACTTGGAATTATTTCTGAGATGCCATCAAGGAACAATATTACTCTGTGGGGATCTATGAGGATAAGTACATATAATGGACTACGATGTTGTAGCAAAGTGATCAGGATGTGCATGAGTTGATGAATCTATTCCATATCATCTGCACAAAGTTGGGTATCAAAGATTCAGAGAAACATTTGGTGCACAAGTACCACATTTGTTTGCACAAATTAATTCAGGAGGAAATGGAATTCCTCGACATATCCTCGCTTGGTGCAACATACTGATATGCTACCATGATTGAGCATAAATTTAAACAGAAGAAGTGATACTTTGGATTTGTGAATTCTAAGAAAGGGAAAGGCGCCCCCAAACCACAAGAAAAAGGAAAAATCCAACGCGAGGAAACCAAATACAACCCTTTGAAGCCACAAGAAAAGAGAAACACCACAAATACAAATAAGGACATTAGAAAGTGGTGTGAGTTCCATAATATCCCCACTCACAATAAAAGTGAGTGTCGGGCTAAGAAGTCACTGGTGGTCAAGATAAAGGCTTCTGAATCAGATGCATGTTTCGACTCTAAGTGAAAACTTGACAAGGGGAATGAGAAATGGAATCATAATATTGATGGAGAGCTTAGTGCCACCATTCCCACCATCAATATCCAAAAGGATGAGCCCGAATATCCATAGGAGGGGGAGCACCTCTTCCATTCCCAGAAGTGGGTAAATGGTTCTCCATTTCAGTTTATTGTCGATAGTGGGAGACAAAAGAACCTTATTTCAGTAGAGGCCATGAAGCAGTTGGACTATTAACCATAGTACACTTGCAACCATACACCATTGAGTCGCTTCACCAAGGACAAGATCTTTGTGTTAGAAATAAGTGTCATCTTCCCTACAACATCAAGCCCTTCACAGATGAGGGATTGTGTGATGTTTCTTCTCTTGAAGTTTGTGATGTATTATTACACCAACCATACTTGTGAGACATTACAGATTCTAGGCCTCTGATGTTATTATTAATTTGAAATGTTGCACAGATAACTGAAGGTAGCACCACCCATCTCTTTGATCACTATGAAGAAATGATGTAAGTTCATTTCCTAGACCGGGAAATTTTTTTTCTTTATGATTCTCCATCAAGGCAAGAACAAACTTTTGGCCACGACCTCCAGATAGGGCTCCTTTGCACGGAAACAAAATATGGACAAGGTTTTGGAGGAGTACAGGAACATATTCACCTCACCCACAATGGTACCTCTACACTGTTGGTTCAAGCACTGCATTGATCTAACCTCAAGTGCATAGCTGCCCAATGGATCGATTTATTGACGCTCTATTATGGAGAAAAATTAAATCAAAAGGAAGATTCATGAATTTTTTATAAAGGGAACATCAGGCCAAGTTCATCACCCTTTGGGAGCCAAATTGTTGAAAAGTCAACAAGAAATGTGTGTCTAATTAAATTGGACAATAAATTGTAATATTATCTCATAATCACTTGTAATAGTCAACCAAGCATGATAAACTCAGTTAGCTCATGGAATTTGAGAGGGTGGTTGGTGAGGCATGCAGAGTGATTCTATTTGTTTTAAAGTCCAAGTTGCAATTAGTGTATAATATTAATGCATGAGAAATTAGTTAACTCAATTAATTGAGTTAAAATCAGTTTAACTAGTTGTAACTAATTGTTGCACTAGTGAGAGGTCAAGTGAATGAAATAAAATTTAATTCACATGCAATGATCTATCAAGTAACTGATGATTTACTATTAATAGTTGGATGCATGTCAGTTCTGATGAAGACCCAGTTGAGACAGAGGTTAAAGGGATGTTAACTATCAGTTGTATTATTAGCAAACTGCCCGCATGTAGTAATACACCCATAGGATTTCCAATGATCATTGCACAGTTTTGGAAGGCTAAAATTCCTAAATAATAGGGAATTTATTCTCTTAGAATTGTGCAAGCAAGGCAGGCTGAGAAGAGGCAAGAAATTGGCTAAGTGTTGGTCAATTTTGTCCGAATCAGTGTGAGACAGTTGGTAGAGTGCAGCAGACTCTTATGAGAAGAGTGCATGGTATTGTTTCATGATTCCTTGGTTGAATATAAAATATAATATAGAGGGGTTTTGAGAAGAGATATTTCCCCAGGAAAAATATCTGTGTTGTGGATTTATTTACTTCTTTATTTTACTTGTTGTGATTGTGAGATCGTGTTTATTTTCTGCAATTAATTTGTAGAAGGATTCAGTATCTTGCTTTAACATATCGCATGATCGGATTGAATCCATTGGTATACATATTGTTTGTATAATTTCTACATGTTATCAGAGCGTGGGAAATCACTATAGTGGAGAAGAAATTGAGTTTGTGTTGAATAGCATTCGAATTTCCAAAAATATTCTTTAGTGTGACAGGCGGATCAAGATGGTTTTCAATGGATTAAGATTGGAATATGTACTCGAGGGCAGTTCTAATTATATTGCATGGAAATACAGAATGGAGGCAGTTCTGGAGGACAATGGGTTAAAATAATTCATTGATAATGATATTCCCAAGCCCGCAACAACAAACACTGCTCTTCTTGATGCTTGGAAAAAGAAGGTTGCAAAGGCAAGGAGGATATTATTATAGGGAGTGCGAGATCACATTGTCTTGAGTCTCCATCGCAAAGTGACTCCATATGTAATGTGGAAGGATTTGACAGATCTCTTTCAGAACAAGAGTGACCACAAAAAATTGGCACTGAAGGACAAGCTCAAGAAAATCAAAATGGAGAAAGGCGACACTATTCCGAAATATTTGACCAAGTTCATCCAATATCGAGATGAGCTTGGGAGTGTTAGGATTACTATAGTGGATGATGATTTGGTGAGCCTATCACTTCTAGGCCTTCCCAAGAGTTGGCATAGTTATTAGGACTCTGTCAATGGGAGGGATAAGCTACCATATTGGGAGTGACTTTGGTCGAATTTGGTATAATTCAGGCGGAATACCAAGGATGGATCCACATCCAAGGCAGATGATGAGGAAAATTGTGTCTTGGCTAGTAAGGCAAAGAAGGGGAAGGGAAAGAAATCCTATTCCAAATTTGAGACTGACAAAGAAGGCAAGAAGCGTGACATGTCCAGAGTGAAATGTTTTCACTGTCACGAGCATGGACATTATGCCAATAATTGTACATAGAAGAAGAATAACAAAAAGAAGGCCTCAGGATCTACAGCGAGTGAAGCTTTGGCTTCAGAGTTTGAGTTGGACTTCTCACTCATCATATGCATGGCGTCTAGTGTGATGGGATCAGTGTGATACTTGAATAGTGGTGCATCTTTCCACATGATGGGAGACAAATAACTCTTTAGTAGCTTGGAGGAGAAGGATCTTCATATGCACATCGAGATGGGTGATGATGGGAGGTATAACACTACCGAGATTGGTACAGTTACTTTCCCAAGACAGTTAAGTAAACATTTCTTATTAAAAGATGTCATGCATGTACCATGCCTGAAAAATAAATTAGTTTCAGTTGCTATGTTGGAGGATAGAGGATATGATGTGGTTTTCAATGAAGGGAAAGCATTCCTTCATCACAAAGCCATAGGATAAGTTAAGAATATTGGGGTTTGTGTGAAGAACCTCTACAAACTTGATGTAGATGGCTACGCAACATTGATGGGTAAATAAAATAGAGTGGTGAGCCAGGATGAGGGTGAGTTATGGCACATGAGATTGGGCCATCTACACCATGATGCTTTGAAGGTCATGCAGCAGATTTATACAGGACTTCCAAAGGGTACTCTTGCGCAGATAGACGCATGCAAGGGATGTACCATGGGGAAGTATGCAAAGGCCACTTTTCATGAGAAGGAGAACCGAGTAGCAAAAATCCTTGAGAGAGTCCACTCAGATGTGTGTGGACCATTCTCTACAACTTCTATAGAAAAGCACAAGTATTATGTGATTTTTGTTGATGATTTTCTAGAAAGTGTTGGTTCTACTTCATGCAGAAGAAATATCAGACGTTCTCAAAATTTTGTGAGTTCAAAGTACTAGTTGAGAAAGATACAGGGAAGCAAGTGAAGGTTGTGAGGAGTGACAATGGTGGTGAGTACATCTCCAATGAATTCGTAACTTTTGTGCCAGAAGGAATTCGGAGAGAGTTGATTGTGCCTCATAACCCATAACAGAACGGGGTTGCAAAAAGAAAGAATAGAGGGGTGGAACGTGCGATGTTACATGATCAGGGCCTACCATTGCATCTGTGGGTAGAGGCATGCAACACAACATTATTTGTGCAAAACCATAGTCCTCATCAAATACTTGGCATGAGTACACTAGAGGAGGCTTTTTCTAGTAAGAAATTTGATGTTTCATATTTTAAAATTTTTAGCTCATCTGTCTATTGCCATGTGACCAAAGATTCCAGAAAGAAGCTAGAACCAATAGCTGAGATTGGGATATTTTTGGGGTACACTGATACTCCCCACAACTATCGGGTGTATTTTCCGAATGCAGGATGACTGTTGTCAGACGGGATGTAAAATTTGATGAGGAGAAAGCCATGCGATTGTACCTTGAGAGGGAGCTTGATTTGCATGCAGATGAGGAACTCTTGGTTCCAAAGGATGAACCTCAAGATGTGGAGAAGCCACATGTGGAGGATCATGGCATGTCAGAGACCACTAATGCAAAGCCATCCACCAGACATGGTAGATGGCACACCATAGAAGCTCACAGATTGAGACTTGATGCGGAGGAACATGTTGGAGCACCTACATCACTGCACAGATAGAGACAATCACCAGACATGTTTACTGGATACATGGGTCTTATGAGCATGTGTATTGTGATAGAACCATCCTCTTTTGAGGAAGCTGTGCAGAAACCAACTTTGGTTGACGCCATGGTTGAGGAGTATGACTCCATCATCGGGAACAATGCATGGGAAGTTGTCCCAAGACCAGTCGGGAAATCAGTGGTTGGATCTAGATGGATCTATAACATGAAGCAAGAAATAGATGGGAGTGTGGATAAGTACAAGGCTAGATTTATAGCCTGGGGATTCTCACATGTTGAGGGGATTGACTATGAGGATACTTTTGCACCAGTTGCAAGGTACTCATCGATTAGATCTATCCTTGCACTCTCAGGGTAGATGGGGTGGCAGATACATCAAATGGATGTGAAGACTCATCTCTCAATAGAGTTGTTGAGGAAGAAGTGTGCCTTGAGCAGCCAAAATGTTTTGAGACCTTTGACAGTGAGTTGCATGTGTGCAGACTCAATAGAACATTGTATGGGCTGAAGCAAGCACCTAGTGCTTGGTACACCAGGATTGATAGCTATTTCATCAGGTTGAGCTTCATAAAGAGTGAAACAGATGCGAACCTGTACCAGATTGTGGTTTATGGTAAGCTTTTGATTGTCGTAATTTATGTTGATGATCTTATTCTAACAGGTGATGAGAAGCTCATAACTTCTTGCAAAGAGGATATTGCAAGAGAGTTTGAGATGAAGGACATGGGACTCCTTCACTATTTCCTTGGTTTGGAGATATGGCAGTGGGATGGGGAGATATTCGTTTCTCAAGGCAAGTATTCCAAAGAGATTATGAGGAAGTTCCACATGGAGAGCTGTAAACCCATGGAGACTCCTCTTGCAGGGAACTGGAGGAAGGAGGATGCTACTTCAAGTGAAGTAGTGGATGCTACTGTTTAGAGGCAGCTTGTGGGTTCACTCATGTACTTGGTGAACACACGACCAAACATATGTTGTAGTTAACCAACTTATTCAAGCTATGGTTAAGTCGACTAAGATCTTTTGGAAGGCGGGGAAGCATGTCTTGAGATATCTCAGGGGCACTATAGAGTATGGATTATGGTACAGACAAACAGAAGGAGTGAATCTTCAAGGCTTCGCTGATGCAAATTGGGAAGGCAGTCCATCAGATAGAAAGAGCACATTAGGAGGGATCTTCAACATAGTATCGACAACAGTTTATTGGTACAGTAGGAAGCAGAGATCAGTTGCACTCAGTTCAGCCGAGGCAGAGTACATGGCAGCAAGTCAGGCTACATGTGAGGCCATCTAGATGAGGAAGATACTTATTGCTTTGTTTTGTCATTAGATGGATCCGACGATGATACAATGTGATAACCAGAGTTTCATAAAACTCTCGGTTAATCCGGTATTCCATGACAGGTCCAAACATATAGACATATGATACCACCATCTCAAAGATTGCGTTCAGAGACACATTTTGTTACTTCAGTACATTCCCACGAAGGATCAGGATGCAGATATTCTGACAAAGGTGCTCACTAAGAGAAAATTCGAATACCACATAGGTAGGATCAGGGTAGCTGATAATCCCTTTCTTGTTGAGAGGGAGTGTTGAAATGTCAACAAGAAATTTGTGTCTAATTTAATTTTCCCTTAATTAAATTGGACAATAAATTGTAATCTTATCTCATAATCACTTGTAATAGTTAACTGAGTATGATAAACTTAGTTAGCTCATGGAATTCAAGTTGAGGATGGTTGGTGAGGCATGCAGAGTGATTCTATTTGTTTTAGAGTCCAAGTTGCAGTTAGTGTATTATTTTAATGCATGAGAAATTAGTTAACTCAATTAATTGAGTTAAAATCAGTTTAACTAGTTGTAACTGATTATTGCAATAGTGAGAGGTCAAGTGAATTAAATCAGATTTAATTCACATGCAGTGATCTGTCAAGTAACTGATGATTTACTATTAATAGTTGCATGCATGTCAGTTCTGATGGAGACACAATTGAGACAGAAGTTAAATGGATGTTAAATATCAATTGTATTATTATCAAACTACCTGCATGCAGTAATACACCCATAGGATTTCCATGAGCATTGCGCAGTTTTGGAAGGCTAGAATTCCTAAATAATAGGGAATTAATTCTCTTAGACTTGCGCAAGAAAGTCAAGATGAGAAAAGGGAGGAAATTGGCTAAGTGTCGGTCGATTTAGTCTGGATCAATGTGAGATAGTTGGTAGAGTGCAACAGAGTCTTGTGAGAAGAGTGAATTGTATTGTTTCATGATTCCTTGTTTGAATATACCATAGAAGATAGAGGGGTTTTGAGCAGTAAGCTTTCCCCAGGAAAAATATCTGTGTTGTGGATTGATTTGCTTCTTTCTTTTACTTGGTTTGTGCGATCGTGTTTATTTTCCACAATTAATTTGTAGAAGGATTCAGTATCTTGCTTTAGCATATCACATGATCTGATTGAATCCATTGGTATACATATTGTTTATATAATTTCTACAAAAATTGTGTTGGTACAGAAAATTCCACCATTCCTTGGCCTTCACCTAGTGTTCAATGTGGACCACCTTCGCCATACTTTCCACCATTACTGGACACATCCGACATTGCATACCAACACATACCAATGGAGTTAAAGCCATACTGCATGGAACATGCCACAACTGATCGAATCATGGACGCGCAGATCAAGAACACTCGCCAACGAAGGATTCATCTATATTGATTTATCAAAGCAGGGAAACTCCTTTAGCAAGGCAGGTGGTTCACTAGGGACTAGGTCAACAGAAATTTCTTCACCTCATGGAGGCTCTGCACGCAATGGGGACCATTGTTGCCTAAGGAGGGAGGGCTAATCCATTTGAATATTGGTGGTCACCCACCTATTCCACCTATACCTCTAGTTGGTTCATCAGTTTCCTTGTTTATAGTAACTTTTACTATTTTTAGCATTTTTTCAGGTCCTGAACTTCTGTAGAAGTTTTGACCCCCTAAACGGTTTTTTTAAGGTCTGCAGCAGACCCTTTACCAAAACCAAAGCCCTAAATCAAATCATGTAGTACTCTAAGAGATATTTCCAACGAGGTATCGTACATGCCAAACAGAGATAATATGACCAAGTTATGACCATGGGAAATTGGTTGCCCAACTAACCCCAATGGGGCCCACAAACTCTTGGTGTTCCATCTGCTAGAGTTACGGTTTTGGTTGTTTAGGGTTTTATCTTATTGTTCAATAATAAAAAGGCCCTTGAGCCTTATTTTAACACAATTCAGAGGCATGTAGCCGCCACATCTCTTCTCAGAGATAAGCTACCATCGCTCGAGCTAGTTTATTTCCATTTTGTGTGTAAACATATTTTAGTTCTTTGATATTAATAAAATGAAGTGTTATTTCTATTGCATCTTTATATTTATGGTTATATATGTATTATGTTGCATTCTTGTTTAAGTTCGAATCAATTGCTCACTACTTATGCATTCTCTTATATCGCATGTCTTTGCATTTCTTGCTTTTAATAATGTAAACTATGAAATGGGAACTGATACGAGTTCCAATTTTTTTAAGGTAGCAAAAAAGTAATCTCATTTTGAAAAGTGTTGATTCAAAATACATATTTTAAGCATATTTTTGACACTTTAAATTTTCTTAAGTATCAAGTATAAACATTATTTTTAAAATGTTAGTGATTTTCATGCAGATTTTGAAAAGTGTTGAGGCAACATCAACCATTCTTTTTAGAAGACTTATTTTTTGACTTTAAATTTTTTAATGTAATAAGTGTGGATTTTTTATTTTTTTTAAATTGGTAATTTTCATGTGGATTTTGAAAAGCATCAACATTTTTTAAGACATATTTTTTACACTTAATTTTTTTTTTAATGTTGATTCTTTAACCATTTTTCAAGTTACATTAAAATATTGAGAAAAATATAACTAAAAATACAAAAAAGAAAACTCAAAAAAAATTAAAATAATAATAATAAGTAAATAAAAATGTATATTAAAACATAACAAAAAAAAAAAAAAACATGACCCGAAAAAAAAAAAAAAAAAAAAAAAAAGAAATATATATATATATATATATATATATAATAAAAAAAATCACAAAAAAAATTGAACATAGAAAGGTAAAAAAAAAATTATAAATGATAACAATTTAAAAATATATATTAAAAAGACAAAATTTAAAAAAAAAAAAATACAACAAAATATTTATAAAAAATAACATAAATTAAGAAAAAAAATAACCCAAAAAAAAATTAAGAAAATAAAGAAATATATTAAATAATTTAAATTTTAAAAATATATTAAAGATATTTTTGTTTTTATTTTTTTCAATGTTTTAATTTTTATTTTCTTTGGTATTATTTATTTTTATTTATTTATATATTTATTTATTATTTTATTTTTTCCTGCATGGTTCGTGTCGATCCTCGACTACCAACCTGATCTCATTATGTGTCAATTTGATAGTTGATTTTAATGTATTTGTTATAATGAATCCAGTCTGACCCCACATTGTGTCAATTTCATGGTCAGTCTTTAAGTTTGCATTACAATAGGCCAGTTCACCTACACTGTGTGTCAATTTGATGGTTGATTTTAAAATTTTTGTTACAATGTGTCAAGTCGTCTTAGGCTAAGATTTTAAAGTTGTTATACCTTTATTATTTGAAAAAAAAGATTACTCTTGGTATAATGACTCTTTAATTTAGGTATTTATTTTAAAAAAAATAGTCATAGAAAATTTTCATAATGCCATGGTTGAAATATATTGAAAAATTAAGGTTTTTTGTAGCCATGATCTTTGGTTTTAATTCCATGGTTGAAAATTTGTCAAAAGTTTAAAGGTTTTCTGAGTCATGGTATTTAATCTTTAATACCATGGCTGAAAATTGTTGGAATTTAAGGCTTTTTAGAGACGTGATGTTTTATCTTTAGTGTCATGCCTGAAAATCATTGGAATTTTAAGGTTTTTCATAATATTTTATCCTTAACGTCATTACTAAAAAATGTTGAAATTTTACCTAAAAAAATATGTTATCACAACATCAACACTTTGTTTCAGGGTGTTTTTTTCACAAAAAAAAAATGGTTTTTATTGACTTTTACTGCCATTTTTAAAAATTGTTGAAAATTTACAAAAAAAAACGTTATTCCAACATCAACATTTTTTGTTTTCGAGTTTTTTTTCATGTTTTTTTGGGGTTTTTTGGCTAGAGCACTCGTTTTGAGTTTACAGTTCATGTTTCATAGTTTACATTGTTTTTTTCAACTCTCCTGAAATTATTGTTTATAGAAAGTATTAATACACTATTCCAAACAACATTTGGAAATAGGTTGCTAGCTGCTATAGGAGGCTCATATGCTTAGTTTCTAGTAGAAACCAAAGATTCATGATAATCATGAGGTATGAAAGATTTTAACTCATCTTAACGTTGCTCAAATTTTGTTTGGCATTGTTAGAATTTTGTTTGGATGTAATTGATAGCATCCACTTGAATTTTGACATGGAAAGTGGCTTTCTCAATCTGTTCGTAAATATTTTTGCATACATCAACGACTACATTGCTCTCTATTTTTTTTCTTCCACTCTAAAAATCATCTTGGATATCAACAGTTTGTGGGTTTTTATTGTAGTAAGGTTATATATGACTCAAGAAACTGCAAATACAATTGTGAACAAAGCACACAAGTATAAGGATTATGTTGCCCATAAAGAAAATGATTATGTTTCCCAGAGAGCTAAGGAAACAAAAGATCTGGCTATGGGAAAAGCATTGGGAGCCAAGGACACTACAATCGAGAAAGAATGGGAAGCTGAGGATATTGCAAGAAAATCTCAGGAATTTGAGGGTTCTTCAACTAAGAAAACCAAGGAGAGCGAGGGTTCTTCAATTGAGAAAGCCAAATCCAAGGAGAATAAGGACTGTGTCGGTTAGATGGCCCAAGAGACTACATAGTGGACTAATGATATTATAGTTTGAACATAAAGAAGATATGGTAAAGAAGGTATACCTGCAGGGGAATTAAATTCATCAACCTCATGCCAGAGCTGACCGAAGAAAAAGGAGTGTTAGGAATAAAACTTGAATATCCATGTTCGCAGACTATGTAGTGTTACAGTAGATACCTGAGAGCTCGCCTTTTCATTGGTTGTGTGGATCTTAGGTTCCTTTGGAAAAAAAACTAGGTTCCTTTGGTAGAAAAATGCCACTAAATGTGGGGAGAACGGGGTAACATATGAATAATCCAAGAGAAATAACCCTCAGAACACAAAATGTTGAAAGAAAATGGTAAGGAAAGACACTACAATTCCAATCGAATGTAATCCCCCAATTTGCTTGAACATGCATAAAATCCTACATGGTAGGAATGGTGACCCACTAAGTAGGGCAGAGAAGCCCTTTGAAATGATGTTGCAAAGCAAAGCGCCGACATGCAATGTGAAATCAAAATGAATTAGACCTAGACCTGTTATCCAAGCGAAGCCTTAAACTTGGATGGCTATCAAATCAGACAATGAAAATATAAATGGTTCAAAACAGAACAAACAAAAACATGTGTCAGTGTTTAGGTGGACCATAGGTGGACACTTATTAAGGATTGTGTTGAGGATGATGAATCACTATAGTGTTGTGAGGAAAAACCTCGCTATAGAACATCGATAATAATAGTTAAAAATATTTCATTGTGATGATTGTAAAAACATATATTTTGTGTTAGATTTTAAACTTCTATGGTTTTGTTTTGTAGAAAGAGAGTTTGGATTTTCCATAGTTTAAAATTCTGTGGAAAATCCGAACTCTCTGCAAAAGAAAACCACAAAAGTTTAAACTGTGGAAAATCTAAACTCTCTCTCTCTCTCTACATATATTTTATCCCTATAGTTTTATTTTCAAAATGTTTTGAAACTTTAATAAATCAACTTCAGGTTAATATAAATAAAACTAATCAGAGATCATTGTTAAATACAAATAAACATAAATTTAGTTCTTAATATATTTCACATTACTGATACTAAAACAATAATAACAATTAGCTAAATTATAACTTCAAATAATTATTAATTTTAATTAATGAATGAGTTAACCATATATATTATATATTGAAAAAAGACATACCACAAAATTCTTAATTATGGAAATTCACAACATTTTATTATGGAAATGCTTAAACTTGTTATAATATGACAAACCAATATTATGATTTATTAATATTATATTCTAAGAAAATATAATTAATATAATTTATTAATATAATATTTAAAAATATATATAATTAATATTCCTACACATATTTTTTAATTAATTAATTTAATTAAAAAATATAATTATTTATTTTGTGGAATTTAAAATTTCCAATTTATTTAATCATTATTATTGGGCCAAGAAGAGTATTCTACAGCCTAGTAATTTTCACCAATGTCAGCCAAAACATTAACTTGAATCTTAAATTATATATAACTTTTTAACCTTATTAATAGGCTAAGATTAATTATTAAAATATAACTATGTATTATCTCTACAACCGAGTATGGGGTATAATTTTCACCAATGTCAGCCAAAACATTAACTTGAATCTTAAATTATATATAACTTTTTAACCTTATTAATAGGCTAAGATTAATTATTAAAATATAACTATGTATTATCTCTACAACCTAGTATGGGGTAGACCTTACGCAAAAAGCTAAACATGTAAAGGTAAATGTAATGCTTAAAATTTAACATTTTTGATCTAATGTCATTCCTATTTAAAAATAAACCTAATTATTATTATGTATAAACATAATATAAATTTAAAATATAAAGAGGTTTAGGTATGATAAATAAATAAAAATATAAATAAACCAGAGGTATGGTAAATAAACAAAACCTCTTTTTAAACTTACTCCAAAGGTATGGTAAATAAATAATGCTCTTTTTATATTTACTCCATAAATCTATTTATATTTACAAAAACTCAAAAAATGTTTTTTATTTAGGTGAAGCCTATAGGCCAAATACCATAGGAAAAATTATTATTAATACCATGGGCTAAATACCATATTTATAAAATAGGTATGGTAAATAAATAAATCAATATAAAAGAGGTATAAAGAGGCATGATAAATATATAAAAACATATCAAATATCATTATAAATCAACATCTAATTATGTACCAAGCCTATGGGCCAAATTATTATTGATACCATGCCAAAAAAACATTATTAGACCTAATATTAATATTAAAATATTATTAAATCTAATATTCATATTAATATTATTATATTTAATAACTTTGGATTAATACAATATTAAATTTGTTATATTATAATATACATTAATATATCATGATATATATTAACTCTAGATATATATGGGAGGGAAGAACAAAGACATAGAGTGATAGAGGTGGAGAGATAGGGGGAGTGAGATGGGGATAAACTCAAGGAGAGGGGAGAGGAGGAATGAATAGAGAGAGTGAGAGAGAGAGGAGTGACATAAATAAATATGGAGAGAGAGAGAGAGATAGAGATGGAGAGATGGATTTGGAGGGGGGTAGAGGGAGAGAAGAAGAAAGACATAGAGAGTGATAAGTGGAGAGATGGAGGGAGTGAAAAGGGAGATATGGAGAGAGAGTTTTTATATTTAAGGGTGAGATAAAGAGACAAAGAAGGATTGATGGAGAGAAGGGGGAAAAGAAGGAGAGAGAATGAGAAATTTAGGGATATAGTAACATAGTTTGAGAGAGAGAGAGAGAGAGAGAGAGAGAGAGAGAGAGTGATGGGGGAAGAGAGAGGATTGGAGGGAAAATAGAGAGAGGGAGAGAAAGGAAGAGAGTGATGGGGGAAGAGAGAGGATTAGAGGGAAAATAGAGAGAGGGAGAGAGAGAGAGAGATGTGGGAAGAGAGACAGAGGTAGGAGAGGAAGGGAGAGAGAGGAAGGAAGAGAGAGAGGAGGAGAGAGGGAGGGATAGAGAGATGGAGTTGGATGGTGAGAGAGGGAGGGAAGAATAAATACATAGAGAGTGAGAAGTGGATAAATAGAGATAGTGTGTGTACGTTTGGGGTGAGATAAAGAGAAAAAGAAGGAGAGATGGACCAAATGTGGGGAGAAGGAGAGAGGGATGGATATAGTAATAGAGTTGGAGGATGAAGAGAGGGAGAGAGAGAGAGAGAGATAGACATGGGAGAGAGAGGGAGAGAGGGGAAGGAAGAGAGAGAGGATGTGAGAGAGTGGAGAGAGGGAGGGAAAGAGAGATGGAGTTGGAGGGGGGAGAGAGGGAAGATTATTTATTGCACTATATGCATTGATTTTAGCGTGGATGGTGATTTCTAATCCTATTTGATTTCTTGCACTATATGCGTTGATTTTAGTGTAGATGTTGAGAGAGAGAGAGAGGAAAATATAGAGGAAGGTAGAAGAGAAAGGGAGGGAGAGGAAGAGAGTGATGGGGGAAGAGATAAAATTGGAGGGTAAAGAGAAATAGAGAGAGAGAGAGAGGGAGAGAGAGGAAGGACGAGAGAGAGAGGGAGAGAGAGGAAGGACGAGAGAGAGAGAGAGGAGAGAGGGAGGGAGATAGAAGGAGAGATGGAGGGATAGAGATATGGAGTTGGAGGGGTAGAGAGGGAGCGAAGAAGAAATACATAGAGTGAGAAGTGGAGAGAGAGATGAAGTGAAAAGGGAGAGATGGACAGAGATTTTGTATGTTTTGGGGTGAGATAAAGAGACAAATAAGGAGAGATGGAGAGAAGGGAGGAGAGAAGGAGAGAGGGAGGGATATAGTAACAGAGTTGGAGGGTGAAGAGAGAGAGAGAGAGAGAGAGAGAGAGAGAGAGATAGAGAGATGTGGGAGAGAAATGGAGAAGAGGAAGGAAGAGGGAGGATGTGAGAGAGTGGAGAGAGGGAGGGAAAGAGATATGTAGTTCAAGGGGGAGAGAGGGAAGAATATTTCTTGCACTAGATGCATTGATTTCAGTATAGATGGTGATTTCTAATCCTATTTGATTGCTTACATTAGATGCATTAATTTTAGTGTAGATGTTGATTTCTAATTATATTTAATTGCTTGCACTAGATGTATTGATTTCAATGTAGATGAGTTCTAATCCTCTATGATTTATCGCACTAAATGCATTGATTTCTGTGTAGACGGTGATTTCTTATCCTTTTTGATTGCTTGCACTAGAAGCATTAATTTCAATGTAGATGTTGGTTTCTAATTATATTTGACTGCTTGCAATAGATGCATTGATTTAAATGTAGATTATTTCTAATCCTATTTGATTGCTTGCACTAAATGCATTGATTTCAGTGTAGAGGGTGATTTCTAATCCTATTTTATTGCTTGCACTAGATACATTGATTTCAGTGTAAATGTTGGTTTCTAATATTATTTGGTTACTTGCACCAGATGCATCGATTTCAGTGTATATTTTGATTTCTAATCCTATTTGATTACATGCATTAGATGCATTGATTTCAGTGTAGATTTTGTTTTCTAATCTTATTTGATTGTTTGCATTAGATGTGTTGATTTCAGTGTAGACGTTGATTTCTGATTTTATGTAATTGGATGTACAGATGGTACATTAATTTTAAAGTGATTGGATTAAAATTGTGCATTGATTTCAGTGTAAGCACACAAAATTATTGACAATGTACATTGATTTTTGTGTTAGAGTAATTCAACCTATTAATTTTGAAGAGAAAGAGACACAATGTATGATTTTTTAGTACAATCGTTTGAGCTAAATATTTAGATGGTTTATGATTTCAATTGTCCTTTTCATTAATCGATATGAAAAAATGACAAAACTAACAAGGGTGACAATAATAATAGTAGCAGAAAATAATTTGAGTTTGATCACAATGAAGACTATTTGTAGTTGATTGCATTCTTATTATTCACATTTTCTATCATTCAACACTATTACATTGTCCCTTTGCATTCAAAATTTTTATTTCATCATTTTTCATCATTAAAGTTATTAACAATATTTATCATCTCAACAAACTGAGGTAACTAAGAAAATTTTAAAATTAAAATGACCAGATAAATATCAGACATATTTAGCATATATAAAATGATTAGATTTATATTAGATTTATTTACATATTATTGATAAAATTAATCATATGTTCGATAGATTTTTCTTGGCCGCAAACGACTGAAACTAGCCTAGATCCATCTTATCTTCAGATCTATCAAGCTCTGAGAGGGATCAAATTTCTCGAGGTGAAAACCTCTTTTTTGAGTGAAAAACGTAAGGAAATACTTGAACCTCGAGATATTTGATCCCTCTCGGTGCTTGATAGATCCAAAATTAAAATAGATCTAGGCTGGTGTCCAACTCTAGAACTACCCCATCCTAATAACCGCAATTTGACTTATCTCTCTCATCGTATCTCATCGAAAAATGTTCTCCTAAGGTCTCACTCTCATAACAATGCTTAGCCTTATCTTTGCCATTGTATTGCCTTGTTGAATGATGACTGACTATCCCGACATTGCATTATTCAACTCCATTCCAAATTTTGCTAGCCATTGCATGCAATACAAGTGCCTTCGTGTTGGCACTGAAGTGCATGAAAGATATATTTGTTGGTGGTGGCAAAGGATGAGAGATAACTATGACATCATGACATTCCAAGAATTTATTTTCGAATTAAATTATTAATCTGCAGTGCATGTTGAGATAAATAGCTCAATGCCAAAAAAACTTACAAGTGGAGATCAAGAGGTAAAATTAAAATTTTTTGCACATGAACAAATAAAATAAAATAAAATTTAGTAGCTTAACTAATTGTTCGACATTGGGTATCAAAAATTAGAAATTAGTTTTCAACAATTTGAATAGACTTGTTTGTATTTTAATAGCTATGTCAAAAAATATTTTGATGGCTAGGAAAAAATGATTTCTATTACAACTATACACATTCTTATTAAAATATAATTATAATATATATAAAATTTTAGAAATATATTATTTTTTAATAAAAATAAATAAACAAAATATATGATTTTTAAACAAAAACCACAAAATGACAATGTCCAAAAAATGACAGTGACAATGCTACCCTGTTATTCTTATTAATAATTAAATTAAAATTATGATAACTATATTTTAACATATAAACATCTATCCACCTAATTAAAAAAATAATAATAATTGATGATTAAATGAGACGCCCGTCTTCTTAACAAATATTCTAAACATGACACACCCAAATATTAATCTACCCCGTGGAAAACAGAAGCTATTGTCATAGTTTGAAACCAAGCATTGGATCAAAATTCCCTACGAATATGTGCCATGAAATCAAATATTAAAATAAAAATACATTAATCACAGTTCGAGAATATAATGGCACGAGAGTAACTGATAGGATTGTTTCCCTATAAATTCATTTTGCTTATGATTACACCTTTGAAGGTTAATGAAATGGCACTCTATGCAGCATGTTGTGAACATTATGGGCATGTGACCACGATTGAAAATATGAAGTGTTGTATTATCAAATGGACTCTTCTTGAATGACTACTCCTCTTTGCAGCAACTGCTCGACTACTCTCGCATTCAATTGCATTTTGTAGCATCCAGACATATCAAGTTTTTTTAGCGACCTCAAATGGTTAACATTGGGTAGTTTTGTAAATTGGAACACTCATTCAAGTACAAATATTCGAGGTTGGTTAAGCTTATAAGCGAGTGTGGAAGATACTGCAGAGTGGAGCAGAGACTCAAGTCAAGATATTCGAGGCCCGTCAAGTTCCCAATTGAGTCTGGGAGCGTTTGTAGATTGGAGCACCCGTTCAAGTTAAGACTTTGGAGGTTTGTCATTATTCTAAACTAGTCTGGGAGCGTCTGCAGCATTGAAAACCCACACAATTCAAGACTTCGGAGGCCCCTCAAGTTCCCAACCCAATCTGGGAGCATCTGCAGAGTGGAGGTCCCATCCAAGTCAAGACTTTCGAGGCCTGTTAGTTTCCCAACCTAGGTTGGGAGAGTCGAGCACCCACCCAGGTTAAGACTTTGGAGGCACATCATCTTCCCAAGCGAGTCTGGAAGTGTTTTCAGAGTGGATCACCTGCCCAAGTCTAGACTTCGGAGATCCGTCAAATTGCTAACCAAGTCTGGGAGCCTCTGCAAAGTGGAGCACATGTACAGATCAAGACTTAGAGGCCCGTAATGTTCCCAATGATGGAAATATTGAACAAAACAATACACAGAGGGATGTGTCCCCCCAAAACACAGAGAATGCATAAATAATGTGGAAATAACGGTCAAACACAGACATACATCGAATTACACAGAAGAGGAAATTTATTCAACTCTTCTCTATTTCAATTCATTTCATTTCCTTAAAAACTTATGAGAAATTACACAGGTTTTTATACAAAATGGCCTAAGCCTGAGAGTTTAAAGCAATTCAATGTGGGATTGGACGTTTAACAATAAAATCATCCTCGAATCTATTTGGCTATTTATACATGAAAACGCTTACACAAAACACAAAACAGCAGACCTGAAAATTCATGCAATGCGGTTCAAAAAGCATATCACGTCCGGAACTTCATCGCTTCATCGTACATTGGGGATCTTAACATTTAGCATATGTGCGATACGAGAAAACATTAAACTTTGCAATGTGCAATGTGTCGTGGCACATCGCATCACATCAAAAACATAATAGCCTATGGGAACTATTCGTTAAATCCTAAGCTTTGCAACGTGCGATCTCTGCTATCCTCTTGAGCTTCACACATGCCCCCTTTGCGATCGCATCGCATCGGATATAACTTAAATTTGCGGGAAGCTTTAAAACTTAAATGAAAAACATTAAGAAGTTTGATCTGTGGCTGTGGAAAAGATTAAAACATAAAACTTGCGAAGTGCGGGTGGCATAAAGGGTAAGTGGGAAATCTTGTGAAGTGTGATGAGGTTTGTGGGTCCCGCTGATATCTCATCGGCGGAGAAATAAGTTTCACTGCGGGCTTAAGAGTTAAACAATAAAAGTTGCGATGTGTGGGCGACAATGCAATAAACGTTGGGAAGTGCGCTAAGGCAGAAAGGTAAGGAAAGGCAGAATGTAAAGGTTTGTACGTGGTTGCAATGCGGTAAGGTAGGTGGGTCCTGTCGATATCACATCAGCGGGGAAATAACTTTGGCGAAAGGCTTATGGGTAAAACATAAAAGCTGCGGGTGGCCACTACAAGGAAAAGACCCTCTAGTGGAGGTTATAAAGGAGGTTTCTAGTGTTATAAAATTGGCCAAAATTTTCAAAAAAGAATTTGCTACAACATCTGTTTATGGTTACAGAGATTTTGGTGGAGCTTTTAACGGAAATTCAACAGAACTAAAAAAATTGGGCAGTCCGAGGTTTTTATGGATATTTTTTTCATTGGTATGCTACTAAGGTGTCAACGCACCATTGCATATCATCTATAAGGTGGCCCGGGGTGGTCGAAGGTGCATGCACCAGGCCGTCAAGGTATAAAACTGCACTAGGCACAGTGTTGGTGATACAACACACATGGCTATTCTAATTGGTCTTGGGATTTGTGCGGTGCCCATAGGTCGTCTCAACGCACCAGTACGAGACTTATAGAAACGCACCGGTGTGTAGTATCATACAAAGGCACCGAATGTTCTAATTCGTATTGGTATTTGTGCGGTGCCCATAGGTCATACAAATCGACCAGTGCGTAGTCTCACATAAATGTATCGGTGCACAGTATCGCACAAACTCACCAAGATTTATAATTGGTATTGGTATTTGTGCAGTGCCCATAGGTCATACAAATGCACCAGTGCGTAGTCTCACAAATGTACCGAGATTTATAATTGGAATTTGGTATTTGTGTGGTGCCTATAGGTCGTAGAAACGCATTGGTGCGTTGTATCATACAAACGCACCAGTGTACAGTAACTGACAAGCACCGGTGTTCATTTTGTATTTTTTAGAAACATCAGCATGTGGTAGTGCAATTATTGTGATATTTAAAATTCATTATTCATCAAAAGTCGACACATCTTATAACAGTATTCATATTAATTAAATTTTTTATTAATGCATTTGAATGTGATGTTTGGGTTAATTTGTTATATCATATCATAATTATTATGATTTTTTTAAATTCATTATTCATCAAAAGACGACACATATATATCTTATAACAATATTCATATGAATTAATTTTTTATTAGTGCATTTGAATGTGATGTTTGGATTAATTTGTTATATCATATCATCAAATTTCACATCTCTTCATTATAATATTTAATCATCTATAAATTTAATCAATGGTGTTACATTTCACAAGAACAATGGAGAACACAATAGAATACATTAAAACATATATATGTGTGTGTGTGTGTGTGTGTGTGAATAAGTTAGTCTTTGTCATACAAAATGGGACAATTATTGCTATCCCTTTTTTTTTCAATTGGGACACTATGTCCATTACATTTAACAAAATGTATGATTTCACAGACAAATATTTCAAAAAATACAACACCTTGCTTTGATATCCAAACATAGTGATCATCATTCTTCGCTTGAGCTTTTGTCACTACTAGAGCTACTTCCATGACTTGGGTTATTTTCAGGATTGTTTTCTTCTTCTTTACCTTCCATCTACAAACATAAAAATAAATTGTAATGAGTGTATATACATTGGTGAGAATAATGAAAATTGCAATATTAAATAATATCCATCAGTGTAAATCGAAAAGAAATGATGTACCATAGCAAAAATTGACTCATGAACTATACACATTCTTTCAAAACCATGTAGTATGCCATCTTTCAAGATTTTATCTGTTGGCAGAGTTCCATACTTTGTTTCATGTAAGTTTTATACCCCATAAAAAATCATATATTTAATATAAATATTTTTTTGTTCTATTAATTATAGATGGAGCTAAATAAAATAAGATCGATAGATGCTTACAAATTCCACAATTAATTTTTGATATGCCAACATATACTCACAACCCATATTTAACCCAATCTCAATAAATTCGTCTGATGGATCTTCTTTGTATGTTAGCACTTGTTTGAAGACATTCAATGATAATTATTGTAAAACAACTTAAAAAATACAAAAATTAAATCTAGCTAAGTTATTATAAGGAAGTAACAATTACTCACAAATTTAGATATCAACCCTTTTCTTCCTTGTCGTCCTGTTTTATGTGCTGAATGGGTTCCATTTTCTTTTCTTTTTTGTAAGAAAATACTTGAAAATTAATATTTAATGCTAAATTTTTTATTTATTGTATCTAATGATCGAAATATTCAATTATTACATATTACATTTGAAGCACGTTGTTGTTGAGATGGCTCCCCCTGTGATGCAATTTTGTCCATTTCTTTGACCATCTCCTTGTACACCTTTTTGGACATTCCTACTGGCATATTTCTGATATTAGCTCATTCATCTTTTGATATTTTCATAATCTTCCTGAAAATGTAACATAACAATAAACTATTTAATTTTTATATTGATAGATGAAAAGTAAATATAACAAAAGTATTATTTATAAATGATATTTTAAATAATTCTAGAAAACATTTAAAGGAATATTAATTTTTCATTCCTTCTTTTTTGTTGTTGTACATTTTTGCCATTAAAAGTCTGACATGTCTGATTAACCAATTCTCTAGAAACTCTTCCTGTAGTTTAGATCAAATTTGGTTCTTGGAATCATTGGATTTATTTTTGTATTGTAAGTGGAAAGAAAATCTATACATTCGTTCCACTGGATCCCTCAAACTTTTGTAAAATTTTTCCCCCTTTCGTTATCCTCTAGCACCACTCCAGATGAGCTAAGGAGCAATTCATTTTCATTTGCATGTTCTATTTCTTTTCTTTTCTTAGAACAACATTCCTTTTCTGAGTTGTTGGTCCCTTTAGAAAATTAAACATATGTGAATTAATAGATTGTTTGACACATGCTAACTAATAATTTTAAGTATATTATTAATGAAAATTAAAAAAAAAAAAAGTCATATTAGATCGATAGTATTTTTTCATTCCCCTGATTCATCCTTTTGAAATTTTTCCGTCAATCTTTTATGCTCCTCTGGTCCTAGATCAGATATAATATTATCGAGCTTCAACATTTTTTGGCTCTGCATGATACACAATAAACAATACATATTAGCTAAACTTACATATAGTTCAAAAATAATATTTTTTGTAAAGAATTTACAAATAACTTGCCTTTTTTGCTTTTCTTCATGTGTTATCAGTATTTTTGTTACTTGATCTCTTGTCACCCATTTCTTTATAAATATTAAACCTATACCATATCATCCATTAATATATTTTATAAATAAATTGTCAACTTTTCAGGTAAAAAAATATTCTCAAGAAACTAGTGTGTCATTCATGGTGTACGCATCAACGTCGGTGTATGGTGATCTTATGAATGCACCGCCAAAATAGTATAATAGACCGTACGGTGCTCTATGTCAATAAGGAGCCCTGGTGTGTTACATGTTAACCACCACACCGATTAACATAGACAAAATAATAAAAATAGTCCAGTGTTAGTTTTTGTAGCATAAACGCCCCACACAAACAAGGAACCACCATACGGTGCACCGATTAACACAATAAAATATTCTTTTGCAAAACAGCACATGCGCAGTGTGCCATAATGAAATAGTGCATCGATGCTCTATTTTACATATGGCACACTTATTTAAAAAAAAAATTGTTTTTAAATTTTTTATCACACAGTACTTTCATGGTGCGCTACGTTACGCTAGGCACACCGATTAAAAAAAAAAAAAAATCAAAAATTCACGCAAGAGACAACATTGAATGGGATCCGACTATGCAAGTCATCATGTGGGTTAGATGTCATAGGCCTATATATAGAAATGCAAACCCTATAAATCCAAAATGAAAATACCTAATTATGAAATCATAGAAACAGGGAGAAGAAAGGGCAGAAACAAAAAGAATGAAGAGTTTAGGGTAAAAATGGAATTTTTTTTTTTTCTAAAAATGAAAAAAAAATTGAAATTTTTTTCTTACTACCTAAAAAAATTGCAGAAAAAGTAAAAATAAAATAAAATTTAATCACGAGATCGTTTGAAATTCTATCATACAGGGTTTGGATCACTAGAGGTTTGGAATTCTAATTATCGGAATACTTTTGTTCGAACGTATTTTGCTGCTCCACAATGCTCTTGTGCTCTCTTACTTCAGGGATATCTCCTGCAAATCTCTGGCTGAAAATTTTTGCAAAAATAGTGAAATAATGAAAAGTGTTTAGTATTTAAAGAATTGTTTTATGAAATTAGATTCTCGAAAATATTTTTTTGCACATTTTTCAATTTACCGCTTGTTTTCACTTAAAGAAAATAGGGTTGTGCTTTTTTTTTATTTATGGTTATTCGTCACCATTGCGTCACTTAATAGCACCACACCTATGCATCCGTTGATAACATGACACCGGTGCGCAATAACTAAAACTCAGCGGTGCGGTTATATGTACATTAGCACCGATTGCAAGAAGTCCATTTTTAAGGCACCAAAATTAATTTTAGGTGTGTACACCAAAATTTATTGTTGATTTTTCTCAAATGTAGGGAGAAAATATCATAATTATATCGAATGGACAATTCTTCAAAATCCAGCTCGTTCCATAATATTTCTCATAGTCCATCACGGAGTTCACCCTATCCATCTCGAGACGTAATATTTACTTCAGATTTTATTTATATTTTCATTATCTAATTGAATTTATGTTTTTTATGCATTTCAATCATGCACAACTTAAATAAATTTATAATGTATACAAATTTGTAGGTTCATGCAGATTCAGAATCAAGTTCTATAATGTTCCCATTTTAGCACATGGCTAAATGGAACATCAAAATTTTTCTTTTATCATATTGCAGCTAAATAAATGGGTAAGGAGGCCCATGGTTATGAAAAACATAAATAAAATCCTTCACATTATGAAAGAGGAGCATCCTTGGAGCTTTTTTTCACACCCCATGTGTGAAAAGGGGTTAATTGCAAAGAGGGCTAGGTCATGTTGACCAAGTCAAACTGTGCAATAGATGGAGGTGTGACTTGATTGGGAAGCCTACGAAATTTCATGAGGAGGAGTAAACCCTAATGTGTGGGGTCCATGGCTAAGGAGCCTTCATTTTCATAAAAGGAGGGGAAAGCAACCATTTTGGGCTAGCTTGGATATTTCGAATTGCTTGCTTTCTACAGTTGCTCAACTGTGAGAGTTGTGCTGTTCAGCACAAGGGATTTATTGTTCAAGAATTCCCTCCCTTCTTGAGAATTTCTTGAAGTTTTTATCTTCATCTTATCCACATCTTGGCTCAAGGCCAAAGCTATTCCTTTCAGTGTAGTGATTCTTGCAGCAAGAGCCATTGTGTTGCTGGGGTTGCAGTGGAGGTTCTCACATCATCATTCCAGAGCTTAGATTTCAAATGAGGAAGCTTTTATGCATCTGAGAGATCAATCGGGGAGACATCATCTCCATTTCTCATATCTTGGCAGGATGCCAATCTCTTCCCATCACCTACAGCGCAGTTCCTCTCCTTGACTGCGCAGTTCTTGAGTGCAATTGCAGTGAGGGGTTGCACCGGCATTTTGGAGGGTGAGATATTTGGTGAAAGGATCAGCATTTCACTCTAGATTTCCAATGGAGGAGGTATACACAATTTATGTAGCATTATTCAACCATCTCCTTCATGTTCTCATTTTAGAGTTGCAGCTGCTCTAGCAACTCCGAAATTTCTGCAGATTTGCCATTTTGTGTATATTTCAGCCAATCCCTTTGAGGATTGTGTATTTTATGTTTCCAGGGGTTGAGATCCATCTCCCTCTTCTTTATTTTGAGCTTCATATTTCCATATCTTTATTGTATCATTATTTTGCAGCAGTTCTCCTTCATTGACTGCGCAGTCATAGTTGGGCATAATATATGTAGCAGTGTATTTCATGTTCATTGTACTTGTATATTTATTGAAGGATCTGCTTTAGCTTGAGTGATAATTTCCTCAAGATATTGTACACATTTCTGCTACCATATTATCAATAATAAGGCTATGAGGGTTTGTTGCATTTCTGAAGTTTATGCATTCACTGCTATTTTCCAGCTCATGTTTATGTATTGCTGTAGCTCATCCTTTTGAACAAGATATTCCCGAGGAAGAAGTATTTACATAGCTATAGGCAGAGCCTGAGAAAAGGACAGATAGCCTCCGATTCTCATCCTCTCTTAGAGGTGACATAACTGGTAAAATCCTTCTCAGTCCATCTCTGACATAGCCTTGTTCATATTTCCGACAAGGGAGTTCTTCAGCAGTGAAAAAGCCGTTGATTTCCATTTCGAAACATTACAGTGGTATCAGAGCATCGAACTTGGCACAGCCTGTGAAGTTAGAATTTCAGAAGCAGAGAGCCCAAGGATGAAGAAGATGAGTTTACTCTCATCTATTTTCAGATCCAGAAGAGACCTCTCCAAAGAGGGCAAGAAAAATGAAGGAGGAGAAGAGGAAGGACCATGCACTTCCTATTCTCACAAAGAAGCAGAGCAGAAGCATGGAAGACACTTGGAATTCAAAATTCTAAGTGAGTACCTAGCTGAATACCAAGCAAACCCTAGAGTCTCCCAAGAGACTTTATCTTTTCCACAGTTTATTCAGCAGAAAGAAGAAGAAAGACCCCACAACCACAAGATGATGAGAGGCAATAGATTCCTATTGTCCACATTTGATGGATCACTCACATGTGCAGCAGAGGTTTGGGAAAAGAAGCTAGAGGCCTTTTTCCTGCTACATCCTATAGTATACAAGGAGGTAGTAGAAATTGCAGTGCTGCACTTTGAAGGTGAAGCAAGGAGTTGGTGGATCAGCCATCTGAGCCATACAAGGGTTTCTACTCTTGTTGAGTTTTCTCAAAGATTGATCAGCAGATTTGGAAAAAAGAGGGAGGAGCCCTCACCACCATTTGATGAGGCATGTACCAGCGCTGTTGAGACCATGGAGGAGTAGCCTTCATCTTTAGTAGTTTGGGAAGCCAATACTCATGGGGAAGCAACACTTGCAGCTTTGCAAGGAGCTTCCAAGTTTCACCAAGGTATGATTGGAGATCCATTTCTTGTCATTTCAGAAAACACCTTGGATGGGTCTAAATCATTGCATGCAGGTGACCTAGAGCAACAGAGTAATACTACGCTGTACAAGAGCAGTGATGCAAAGGAGATCTCACAGAGAGATTTCAATGGAGGTGCACTCCCACACTTTTTGGAGTGCAAGGTTCTTCAACAGTTGGAGGAGGGTTTTCCCTTCTCAGAGGAACAAATAGGAGATGGTGGACATATTTAGATGGATAGCTTCTCTCATGACTGTGCTGGACATTCCTTGTGCCACACATATCATGATGGGAGGTTTTTTCCTACCAAATATTTGGATCCTCATAGGGTCTCATTGATCCTTGAGAAGATTGCATTTCAAAATCCCATGAAGTGCAAAGGTAGAGGTTTGATTTGGGATGAGGGTAGTCCTCAAGGACGAGTACCAGGATGAAGGAAGGAAGGAGACATCCACACATTGCTGAGTGGATGTGGTGGAGAAGGAGCAAGGGGTTAGTCAGCCACTTGCGGATTTATGATACCGGGCAGCAGGAGGCTTGGCTACGCTGGTTACTCTTGAAGGAGTTTGGCCATCACTTGGCATGCTCTCTTTCTAAGAGAAGGAGGAGGTAGCAAAGAATTTTTTTTCTTGGGTGGTGTTGGAGAGAGAAAATTCATATGTGCTCTCACATGATGTACAATGTTGCAGGAGTAGGAGATGGCACTATCATGGTGCAAAGGGGATACTCCTTAGCTTTTGATGATCAGGAATTTCTTCCACTTTGGGAGAGATTCTGTATTTGCAACAGCATTGTTAGAGGGTTGCCCAATTATGTGCTCTCACATGATGTACAATGTTGCAGGAGTGGGATATGGCACTATCATGGTGCAAAGGGGATACTCCTTGGCTTTTGATGATTAGGAACTAATTCCACTTTGGGAGAGATTCTGTATTTGCAGCAGCATTGTTAGAGGGTTGCCGAATTATGTTGAGGGAGATGAGGGCAATAGCGCAGTGCTATCCAGAGTCTATCTAGTGCCTCATGCAGAGGAAGGAGGAGCTCTTGCTCCAAGGAGAAGGACTCTTGCATCCTTGCAAGGAAGTCCCTAGGATCTCATGCATGGAGATCAAGGTACAGATGCGCCATTTTTGAGGAGGTGTATCACCATCGAGACACAAGGAGGAAGTAGGGAGAAGACCAAGCATCTTGAGATGAGGAGTACACATCCCTACTCATGGTTGGAGGATGATGCACCTAAGAAGGTGATTGGATTGCGCAATGAAAGCATGGACATACTTGTTCATCCATCTATGAAATCACCCCTTGAGGATGATGTCTCATTTCATAGAGACATTCTGCCAGGGAGACCACTGGATCACCAACTGATGGGAGATGCTTCACATGTTGGGGCACCACTCATTGTTTTTATAGGAGTGGAGACCTTGGGAGACAACTACACAGTGCTGAGAGTCTTGTGTATACTCAAGGAAGAGGGGGCCATTCCATCAATATCATTGCCACCCACTTTCATTTCAGATTCTGCGTTGTGGCAAAAGTAGCAGGGGAAGGTTAGCAACCTTCCAATTTGCATCTTTGGCATGAGAAATGTCAAAGGAGGAGATGACCATATGATAGATGTTCTTCATGAGGAATCATCAGTGTTGTCACTATGGAGGATGGATCCATGTGGGAGCTCCGGATTTTTGGTGGAGTATTCCCAATATCATCTTGCTTGCATGATATTGACAGATCAGCATATGAGGAGATGCATAGATCATGTGCAGATGGAGGAGTCGGCACAACCACCTCTTTTCTCTTTGAGGATGAGGGGAGACTCATTTTTGAGCCACTCCATTTTCATGATCAGAACTTATGGTAAGGGAATTGTTTACTTGCATGATGATTTATATATTCATCCCTTAACCATATATGTGCAGGATGTTGCTCCAAGGAGGGGCATTCTTCTTTTTGGACCCCATGGTCTACTTGAGGCCATGAGCACTATTGGTGACCACTCCCTAGGAGGACTTGGGGAGGAAATGTATTTTGGAGGACCTACTCACCTTGCACCATATATCATTCACTTCCTCTGTACATTTGAAGAGAGTCGGACAACAAGCAAGTGGTTGAGAGGCCACACGTTTTGTCATACTCTTATGCAGTTCAGGTTCAAACCGCATTGGTTATAGTTGAGGGACCATTGTCTTTCTCCCTTGCCACATATGACAACAAGCATGGTTTTCATTATGGTTCATTACAATGCTGATGTCTTTGTGTTTGTTGAGATCATGATGGGGGGAGTGGCACATTGGTTGGATGTGTCCCTTGGGGGAGAAATATTCCACATTATTTGCATTGCATGTTCTAATGGGAGCATGAGAGGACATGTGGCCACTACAAAAACACACTTATTTCCATTTGAGGTGAGCCATATGATTGATTAGATGCCATATGGTGGTGACTACCAACTCATCACATATGAGATGATTTGGGACAGCAAGTTTTATAACGCTGGAGAAGAGATCCTTGGAGGTCTAGTCTTCATTTTTCCATTTGAGGGCAACATTGTTGCAGCCCAATATCAGCATATACTCTGCACTTATCCTAAGTGGAGAGGAAGAAAGCATGGGGTAGGCTATTTTGTCTACCAAGATCAGATTTTTAGCCCACCTACATTGCGGGAGCCAAAGGTGGAAGATGATTGTCAGGAGTTGCCATGTTGGAGGGTAACTCATTTTGTATGGATGATTGCTTGGGGATGGAGGAACTACATGAGGAAGATATTCCTCAGCATATTTCAGACTCCATGCCTTGGGTGGAGATTCTCCAGTTCTATCCTTGCAGTTGCTTGAGGACAAGAAACATTTGGGAGGGGAGGACTGTAATGTTCCCATTTTAACACATGGCTAAATGGAACATTAAATTTTTTCTTTTATCATATTGCAGCTAAATAAATGGGTAAGGAGGCCCATGGTTATGAAAATCATCAATAAAATCCTTCACATTATGAAAGAGGAGCATCATTGGAGCTTGTTTGCACACCCCATGTGTGAAAAGGGGTTAATTGCAAAGAGGGATAGGTCATGTTGACCAAGTCAAACTGTGCAATAGATGGAGGTGTGGCTTGCTTGGGACGCCTACGAAATTTCATGAGGAGGAGGAAACCCTAATGTGTGGGTTCCATGGCTAAGCAGCCTTCATTTGCATAAAAGGAGGGGAAAGCAACCATTTTGGGCTAGCTTGGATATTTCAAATTGCTTTCTTTCTACAGTTTCTCAACTATGAGAGTTGTGCTGTCCAGCACAAGGGATTTCTTGTTCAAGGATTCCCTCCATTATTGAGAAGTTCTTGAAGGTTTGATCTTCATATTATCCACATCTTGGCTCAAGGCCAAAGCTATTCCTTTCAGTGCAGTGATTCTTGCAGCAAGAGCCATTGTGTTGCTGGGGTTGCAGTGGAGGTTCTCACATCATCATTCTGGAGCTTAGATTTCAGAGGAGGAATCTTTTATGCATCCAGGAGATCAACAAGGGAGACATCAGCTCCATTTCTCATATCTTGGCAGGAGGCCAATCTCTTCCCATCACCTACAGTGCAGTTCCTCTCCTTGACTGCGTAGTTCTTGAGTGAAATTGCAGTGAGGGGTTGCACCAGCATTTTGGAGGGTGAGATATTTGGTGAAAGGATTAGCTTTTCACTCTAGATTTCCATTGGAGGAGGTATACACATTTTATGCAGCATTATTCAACCATCTCCTTCATGTTCTCATTTTAGAGTTGCAGCTGCTCCAGCAACTCCGACATTTCTGCAGTTTTTCCATTTTGTGTATATTTCAGTCAATCCCTTTGAGGATTGTGTATTGTATGTTTCCAGGGGTTGAGATCCATCTCCCCCTTCTTTATTTTGAGCTTCATATTGCCATATCTTTATTGTATCATTATTTTGCAGCAGTTCTCCTTCATTGACTGCGCAGTCATAGTTGGGCATAATATATGTAGCAGTGTATTTCATGTTCATTGTACTTGTATCTTTATTGAAGGATTTGCTTTAGCTTGAGTGATCATTTCCTCAAGATCTTGTACACATTTCTACTACCATATTATCAATAAGAAGGCTATGAGATTTTGTTGCATTTCTGAAGTTTATGCATTCACTGCTATTTTCCAGCTCATGTTTATGTATTTTTGTAGCTCATCCTTTTGAGCAAGATCTTCCTGAGGAAGAAGTATTTACTTAGCTATAGGCGGAGCTTGAGAAAAGGCCAGATAGCCTCCGGTTCTCATCCTCTCTTATAGGTGACATAACTGGTAAAAGCCTTCTCAGTCCATCTCTGACATAGCCTTGTTCATATTTCTGACAAGGGAGTTCTTTAGTGGTGAAAAAGCTGTTGATTTCCATTTCGGAACATTACAAGTTCATATGTACAAAATATTCAAACAGCTCCAAAACGTCGAAATCTCTTATCTCCAAAAAGTGTTTAAGACTATCATGATCATTTTTTACCTTGAAGTGTCTTCCCATTAGGTAAGTTCTCCATTTCTTTAGTGCATGCAGTATTGCTAACATTTCCTTCTCATAAATAGGTTTTTGTAAATACTTTCAAAAGAAATGGGTCTTCCTTCTTGCATTAAAATAGCAACAATTCCATTTCCCGAGGCATCACATTCCACAATAAAGGTTTTTGTGAAGTCTAGCATAGCTAAGACCAGTGCTAGGCACATTTCCTCTTTAAGATTTTCAAAGGCCTTAGTTTCTTCAGGAGTCCATGAAAATTCATCTTTGTTCAATAATGTTGTTAGAGGTGCTACTATTCTCCCATAATTATTAACAAACTTGCGGTAATAACCTTTTAACCAAAGAAATCCTCGCAACTACTTTATGGTTGTGGGGACTTTCCATTCCTTAATGGCTTTAATTTTGTTAGGGTCTACCTTAACACCCTCGTGAGATACAATATGACCCAGATATTCCACCTCTTGTACTCCAAAGAAACATTTGGATGTTTTTACATATAATTGTTTCTCCTACAATAGTTTGAGCACCTTGTCAACATGTTGAAAATGATCCTTCCAATACTTGTTGTAGATTAGTATATCATCAAAAAATACTAGAAAAAATTTTCTAAGGAAGGGTTTGAAAATGGAATTCATCAACCCTTGAAATGTAGAAGGTGCATTGGTAAGGCCAAAAGGCATGACCAAAAATTCATAATGACCCTCATGAGTTCGAAATGTTGTTTTTGGAATATCTTCAGTCTTCATTCTAATTTGACGATTGTAGGTTTTAACCCTGAACAGAAATTATCTACACACGAATCTTATAACAGAAAATAAACAATAGCGAGAGCATAAAACATAAAACAGATAAACACAGAGATTTTCCCCTGGGTCCCAAATCGGGACGACCAGCTTGATTTTTCATTATATTCCTTTTAGTGTTACAACACATATATATACATGCCGGAGCATACATAAACCCCAATCCATTAACCCTGGATTAGAACATAACCGTAGTTCCCTTGACCGGATCTACAAAAATACCGGGGGCCGAAAACCATCGAACCCCAAAACCATGTGCAAAACCATGCACAAAACCATGGGCGGATCCGCCTATGAGTGGGTCCGCACAAAAAACAAATTTTGGTCGGGGCGCTGCCCCGGACCCCAACGGTGGGGACTGCTTCGCCCCTCGTGACCCCCCAGCTACGCCCGACGCAACATACAGCGCGTGGGGCTAATCGTGGAAAGAATATAACACATACCCAACATTCTCCCACTTGTTTTTTTCTTTCCACAGGGGGCCATAGGAGAGCTTAGTCATTGGGCCAATTCTTCAACACCCATTATTTCTCTACACCAAGAGAACTTCTGAGTGCTCACAGACTTCGTCAATGCATCTGCAACATTCTTCAAAGTGTCCACCTTTACCAGCAACACCCTTTTAGCCTCAACCATATCTCTAACAAAGTGATATTGAACATCAATGTGCTTTGTCTTTGAATGATAAGCGGGGTTCTTAGCCAAGAAAATTGCACTTTGGCTATCACAGTCTATCCTTATAGCTTGCTGTACCAACCCCATACTTGAACACAATCTTTGCAACCAAACTACTTCCTTGCTTGCATGAGTGGCTGCTATGTATTCTGCCTCTGTAGTTGAAAGAGCCACTACAGACTGTCTTTTACTCATCCAACTTACTGCGCCTCCAAATAGGCTAAACACATACCCATTTGTAGATCTTCTTTGGTCCAGATCTCCAGCCCAGTCTGCATCAACAAAACCACAAATGTCCAACATTCTTTCCAATCCTGGTCTTCCCTGGTAGCACAAGCCATAATCACTAGTGCCACGTAAATATCTGAAAACCCGTTTCACTGCTGTCCAATGCTCCTTCCCTGGGTTTGACATAAACCTGCTCAATACTCCCACTGCATGTGCAATGTCTGGTCTAGTACAGACCATTGCATACATCAAGCTACCCATTGCACTTGCATATGGAACACGGGACATATACTCCTCTTCTTCTTGTGTCTTGGGACACTGTTCAGCAGACAGCTTTACACCTACAGGAATAGGAACCTTCAACGGTTTACTATCCTGCATATTGAACCTCTGCAATATAGTCTCGACATACTTCCTCTGGTTTAACCAGAGCTTCCTCTTTGCCCGATCTCTCTTAATTTCCATCTGGTGAAGCCAAGTCCCAGTATATAGGTATCAAATTTCTGATACCACATCCTTGGTGACTGTTTTAACCCATACAGAGACTTATTCAACCTGCATACCAATTCTTTCTTACCCTTCACCATAAAGCCTTCGGGTTGCTTCATGTAGATCTCCTCTTCTAGATCCCTGTGAAGAAATGTTGTCTTCACATCCATCTGTTCTATCTCAAAATCAAATGCAGCAGCAACAGATAAAAGTAATCTAATAGAAGTAACCTTGGCAACAGGAGAAAAATATCACCAAAATCAATTCCCGGCACCTGGGAATAACCTTTCGCTACCAACCGAGCTTTGTATTTCTCCACCTTGCCTTCTACATTCATCTTCTTCTTAAACACCCATTTGCTCCCAATGGGCTTCCTTCCAGCCGGCAACTCCACCAGATCCCATGCATCGTTTTTGTGCAAGGATGCCATTTCATTAGCCATGGCCTCCTTCCAGAGTTTTCCATCCTCTGAATCTACTGCCTCCCTGACAGTTCTGGGTTCATCATCAGTTATAGTTAAGGCAAAACCTGAACAGAAAGCAGATGGACTATACCTTTCTGGTTGCCTTCTTTCCCGAACTGATCTTCTCAAAGCTGGAGTTTGTGGCTCTTCATCTTCTAAGTCTTCTTCTGTTGTAGAGTCTGATTCATCCTCCTTTAGCTCAAACTCTATCTTCTCAGGTTCCTTTGGTAGGACTTCATGTTTAACAACATCTTTCACTTCTCTAAACACCACATCTCGGCTGTACATAACCTTCCTTGTTTCTGGGTTCCAAAGCTTGTAACCCTTTAAACCATCCTTATACCCAATAAAGATGCACCTTTCAGATTTATTATCCAACTTGGTCCTTTTCTCCTTTGAAACATGTACATATGCATCACATCCAAATACCCTTAGATGTGAAAGAGAAGGTTTCTTACCAGTCCATACCTCATGTGGGGTCTTATCCTCCAACACTGATGAAGGTGATCTTTTAACCAGATAGCATGCAGTCTCCACTGCCTCTGCCCAGAATTCTTGTCCTAACCCGGTACCACTAAGCATGCTTCTTGCCTTTTCCATCGGTGTTCTGTTCATTCTTTCTGCAACTCCATTTTGTTGCGGAGTGTATGGAGTAGTCTTCTGTCGTGCTATACCACACTTCTTACAGAACTCTTCAAATTCCTTCTTGCAGAACTCCCCACCATTATCTGTCCTCAGCACCTTTATCTTCTTCTCTGTCTGGTTTTCCACCAGAGCCTTAAATTCTTTAAATTTGTCAAATACTTCAGATTTCTTCCTCAAGAAATATATCCATGTATTCCTTGAGAAGTCATCTATGAATGAAACATAGTACACAGACTTTCCCAGTGATGGAACTGACAGAGGCCCAAACACATCACTGTGCACAAGTTCTAATATCTTGTTTGCCCTCTTAGCACCAGAAGGAAAACTCACCCGATTCTGCTTCCCATATACACAATGTTCACAGAAATCGAAATTCAGAGAACAATTAGACATACCTTCTACCATACCATCTCTATGCAATATCCGAAGGCCCTTCTCTCCAATATGTCCAAGCCTTTGATTCCATAGCATGGTCTTTTCTCCAGAGACAACTAGACTTTCTGTCCCACTTTCAGGAACCACAGAGCTGTTACACCCATCAATAACAGTGCTACCTTGTAGCTTGTTACGGGAGCGGGGGTTATTACGGTTAGCTCATAATAATAATACATTAAAAAGAGTGAAAGTTTATTATAGAGTGAATATATAGTGGAATATATATATAAGCCGGGACTGCAATATAATATTATAAAAGCTACCAATTATGTTTATTTATCAATTTCCCAAAATTGATGAATAACATTGCCGAAGAATAAAAGGGGACCACAGGGAGACAAAGAATAAGGGCATTGAATAAGGGGAGAGTTTGACTTTCAGCGGAGTGACTACGTCATTTGTGGTATCGGAGCGGGAAGTTTGAGCTATTTGCTGACATGGAAATCCGACTTGGTAGAGGTGCTGGCAGGAGGAGACCTGTAGCCAACACAGAGGTGTTGGAGGTGTTGTAGAGGGTCGAGGCCAGAATGGATGCCATGGAGAGAAGACAACCCAAAGATCCTGAAGACATCAGCGGACCTGAAACAGAAGAAGCTGAAGAAAATGTTGAAATTCCTCCTAATTTGAGGCTCCTTAGAACTGTTTTGGGATCTGTAGTTAAGCCCAGAATTGAAGTGTTGAGTTATACAAGGGGACTGAATCCAAAAGAGCTGGTAGAATGGATAAATGAATTAAACAAGTGCTTCGATTATGAAGAAATAAGTGAAGATAAAAAGGTCAAGTTTGCAGTGACAAAGCTGAAAGGACATGTTGCACTTTGGTGGGATGGAGTGCAGGCAGAAAGGAGGACAGTTGGCAAGCAACCTATCAAGAGCTGGACCAGAATGATGGCCAAATTGAAAGGTAAATTCTTACCTAGTGATTACCAGCTGACATTGTATAAACAAATGCAGAACCTGAGATAGAGGTTGCTGACAGTAAAGGAATACACAAGAGAATTCTATAGAGTGAGCATAAGAGCTGGGAAATTCCAAGATACACCAGAGAAGAATGCCAGATATGTGAATGGTCCTAGACTGGAAATCCAAGATGATATTGGTCTTCTATCTCCTAAGACAATGGAAGAGGCCTATCAGATGGCCTTGAAAGTAGAGGAGAAACTCCTGAGAAAACAGTCTGCCAAGAAGAGAGGTACTTCTCGTGGGAAGGGAAGTCAGGGTGGTAGAGGAAAGCCTACACCCAGGGATGGAGCTAATAGTAGCTCACCTCAGAATGCATCTACAGAGGAGGATGCAAATGGCAGAAGGGGTCCTTACAGAGGAAAAGGAAGAGGAGGTAGAGACAGAGGCAGAGGTAGAAAGTTGAGGTGTTATAGATGTCAGGGAGTGGGACATAAGCACTATGAGTGTCCAGAGAATGTGGGTGCTGGCCCAAGAAATGCTGTTGTTGCCCAGGTTGAAGAAGAAGCATAAATTGAAGAAAAATTTCTTCCAAAGATGGGAGAGTCCTTGGTGGTTAATAAGGTCCTGTTGAAACAAACCAAAGAAGTCACTGAGCCTGCACAAAGGAAGACTTTGTTTAGGAGCATATGCAAAGTCCAAGGGAAATGCTACCAGCTAATCATTGATAGTGGCAGCACAGACAATTTGGTTTCCACTGAGGTGATAGAAAAACTGAAGCTGAAGACTAGGGAGCACCCCACTCCCTATAGGGTGTCCTGGCTGCATAAAGGGCACCAGCTGGTTGTGAAAGAACAGTGTGAGATAGAGCTGCAAATGGGAAAATACAAGGACAAAGTTTTGTGTGATGTAATGCCCATGGATGTGTGTCATATACTGCTGGGTAGACCTTGGTAGTTTGACAGAGCAGCAGTGCATGATGGCAAGAAGAACACTTAAAAGTTCTTCAAAGATGGGGTACATCATATATTGATTCCCATGGAAGAAGGAGAGCCATCCAGCAGAGTGATTGATCCAAAGACCTTGTTGCTGAGCGGGAAGGAATATCTGCAGCAGATAGAAGAAGAAGAGGTAAGCTTTGCTTTAGTTTGCAAAGCAAAAGTAGTTCTTACTTCTACAAATATTTCTGATTTACCAGTAGAGATATAAGAGATGTTAGACAATTACTGTGACATCGTTGTGGATGATTTACCTGATGAGCTGCCACCTGTGAGAAAGATCAGCCATCAGATAGATTTTATCCCTGGTTCAAATCTACCAAATAAGGCAGCCTACAGAATGACTCCCAAAGAAAATGAGGAAATCAGGAGACAAGTACAAGAATTGGTGGACAAGGGGCTGATTAGAGAAAGTTTGAGTCCATGTGCAGTACCAGCAGTATTGAGCCCAAAGAAAGATGGAGGCTGGAGGATGTGTACTAATTCCAGAGCAATCAATAAGATCACAATCAGGTACAGATTCCCTTTGCCCAGAGTTGAGGATTTGATGGACTGTTTGAGTGGTGCTAAATATTTTTCAAAGATAGATTTAAAAAGTGGATACCATCATATTAGAATAAGAGAGGGTGATGAGTGGAAAACTACCTTTAAAACAAATGAAGGATTGTATGAATGGATGGTAATGCCTTTTGGGTTGTCAAATGCACCTAGCACTTTTATGAGACTTATGAATGAAGTATTGAAAGAGTTCATTGGTAAATTTTTGATAGTATATTTGGATGATATATTAGTTTTCAGCAGAACTAGAGAAGAACATTTAAGGCATCTTAATCATGTCTTGAAGAAGCTGCACCAGGAGAAGCTGCTGATAAATTTGAAGAAATGTTCATTCGTGAAGGAAGATTTGGTGTATTTGGGTTTCGTTGTTTCTACAGAAGGATTGAAGATGGACCCAGAAAAGGTTAAGGCAATTTTGGAGTGGCCTTCACCCAGGAATGTTTTTGAGGTAAGAAGTTTCCATGGACTTGCTAGTTTTTACAGAAAATTTATAAGAAACTCCAGTAAGATTAATGCACCCATAATTGAGACCATAAAGAAGAGCAAACAACCATTTAAGTGGATTGCTGAAGCAGAGAGAAATTTTAAAGTTTTGAAGCAAAAGATAACAGAGAAGCCTGTTTTAATTCTGCCTGATTTCACCAAACCATTTCAAGTAAAATTTGATGCCAGTGGGGAGGCCATTGGAGCTGTTTTGAGTCAGGATGATAGGCCTGTAGCCTATTTCAGTGAGAAGTTGAATGATACCAGGAGAAAGTATTCCTCTTATGAGAAGGAATTATATGCAATTGTTCAAGCACTGAAGAAGTGGAGACATTATTTGATGTCCAGGGAGTTTGTATTGTATTCTGACAATCATGCTTTGCAGTATATTGTACAGCAGCCCAAGTTGAAACATAAGCATGCTAAATGGGTTGAGTATCTCCAAATTTTTAATTTTGTTTTGAAACATATAAGTGGCCAAGCCAATAAAGTAGTTGATGCTTTGAGTAGGAGACATTTGCTTGTTCAAGAGACTAATTTTGAAGTTGCAGGATTCGATTTTCTCAAAGAATTATATAAAACAGATCCAGATTTTAGAGAAGCATTTGAGGCATGTAGTAACCCTGTTTTGACAGATAGAATTTAGTGGCTGGAATATTTCCTGTAGGAGGACTTTTTATTTAGAAAAAACCAACTGTGTATACCAAAATGTTCCATGAGAGAAAATTTGATCAAAGAAAAGCATAGTGGTGGACTTGCTGGACACTTTGGTACTGATAAGACTTATGAGCAGCTGAGTCACTTTTATTTCTGGCCCAAGATGAGAACAAAAGTGGACAAGTTTGTGAAGAATTGCAAGATTTGTCAATATGCCAAAGGAAGGAGCCAGAATGCAGGATTGTACACTCCCTTACCTATTCCAGACAGGCCTTGGGACATGGTGAGTATGGATTTTGTTCTAGGATTGCCCAAGACTCAGAGAGGGAATGATGTAGTCTTTGTTGTGGTGGAAAAATTCTCCAAAATGGCACATTTTATTCCATGCTATAAGACCAGTGATGCCACCCATGTTGCTAACTTGTTTTTCAAAGAAGTTGTTAGATTGCATGGGTTGCCCAAGAGTATTGTTTCAGACAGAGACACCAGATTTGTGGGTCATTTTTGGAGGACACTATGGAAGAAAATTGGCACTAAACTGAGTTTTAGCTCAACTTATCATCCCCAGACTGATGGACAAACTGAGGTAGTGAATAGGAGTTTGGGAAATTTGTTGAGGAGTCTTGCAGGAGAACATCCCAAGCAGTGGGATCATATTTTGCCTCAGGCAGAATATGCATATAATGATTCACCAAACAGAAGCACAGGGCAGAGTCCATTTCATATTTTTTATGGAATGCATCCCAGAGGAATATCAGAATTAAGAAATCTGGGAAGATCAGAGTTAAGGAGTGCAGATGGTGAAGAATTTGCTTCAGAGATCCAGGCCATACATGAACAAGTGAAACAACAACTACAAGGCAGCAGCATCAAATACAAAAATAGAGCAGACTTGAGTAGAAAAAAAGTTCACTTTGAAGTAGGAGACTTGGTTTTGGCACACTTGAGGAAGGAGAGGTTCCCAAAGAAGCAGTACAACAAATTGAAGTTCAAAAAGATTGGGCCATGCAAGATACTTAGGAAGTTTTCTGCAAATGCTTATGAGATTGACTTGCCACCTGATGTTGGAATATCTCCCATTTTTAATGTTGCAGATTTATACAAGTATGAAGATGATGGTGCAGAGGACAGATCAGAAGACAAGGAACTGATTGAGTGGAAAGAACAGCTACCACCAGCACAACCATTGCAACCAGAAAAGGTATTGGATAAAAGACCATTCAGGAAGACCAGAGGACAGGAGTACTATCAGTACTTGATCAAATGGAAGGATAAACCAGAAGAAGATGCCACTTGGATGACTGAAGACATGTTGCAGAAGATGGGCAGATTAATGGAGGAGCTCATGGACAGGAGCCCATGAGGAAGATTTCCCTCGGGAGTCTGATGCAGGAGCATTAGGCACTAGCCAGCAATGTAGGAGTTTTGTCCACATGTGTGGCTAGGAGGGTTGAAAAATAGTCAAATTGCTACAGCTAGGTGTCTTCACCTTAGCTGATTGTATTATTATTTCAGTTGGAGCTGTAGAAGTTGAATAGCCAGTTAGTCTAGCTGTCAGAGTCCAGTTAGTCGAATTGTTCTAATTATACTGTTGAATTCTAGAACGGTCCTCACAGAGGAATCGAAGAGTCATGAGATTTTGTATATAAATGTATGCTTCCAATGTAAGGAGAGAGAGAGGACAGAAGAAAGGTTTCTACAATAAATTTTGTGTTGTGCAATTGCTTCCGACTGAGTGAATTATGTTCCCATTTGATTATCAATTTGTCTCAATTGGTATTTTTGAGTAAATTTGTTTAATCGTGAAGCGAGTGTAGCCTGTGCATATATAATACTGCCATACAGTTCCCTCCCTCTGTGTACTGTGTCTCTTAATGGTTCGAATGGTCTTTGTGTATTAAATCCCAATCACAGCGCATGCGTCGTGGACTTTGTTCATGGGTGGAATTCCCACTAACGCGAGATAACCTGTCTATTTGTAACTAAATTCCTCCACCGAAGAATTAAACCAGTTAACACGTGGAGAATAGCCAAATATAGCACAAACCGATACATTAAACGAGGCAAGTACTGTAGAAAACCAGAGTGGAATTACAACGGTGGATTGCCCCCATTCCGCACCACCTTTGGCACGAAGGCGGTATCGCTGGGTCGTGGAGCGATTCCACTGAGAGGATGACACGTGGTGGATGGGACGTCCCACAAAACCACCATTTCGCACATTAAAGGACTATCATGGGACACGCAGCGGAATCTATACAGGCCATTGATCTCAGAGCAGGCCATCAGACGACCCTCGCGTGACGGAGATGCACGATAATTAACCAAGGTACGACGCCGTTGTTGATTGGTTCGCTAGGCTAAGGTGGTTGGACCCACATATTATTACAAAGGTTATTGTTATAAATCATTGATATATTATTCCGTCGGCTCATAATAATAATACATTAAAAAGAGTGAAAGTTTATTATAGAGTGAATATATAGTGGAATATATATATATAAGCCGAGACTGCAATATAATATTATAAAAGCTACCAATTATGTTTATTTATCAATTTTCCCAAAATTGATGAATAACATTGCCGAAGAATAAAAGGGGACCACGGGGAGACAAAGAACGAGGGCATTGAATAAGGGGAGAGTTTGACTTTCAGCGGAGTGACTGCGTCAATTCCAGACTTCTTACA